>ML784088.1:332948-343924 GCA_009831015.1 Picea engelmannii | reverse complement strand
ACAAACTCATACATTTCTATGCATTATCATCATGTAATTGCATACAATCATAATTTCAATTCGGTATCCGCGTATCAACAACTTTAACATCAAAGTTTTCAAGTTAGAAATAGATCTCATAATATTCCATAATCCAATTGACAACACCTATTCATAAAATTATCATTTACAAAATAGATTGCATCATATCTAACATCATTCTAATAGCATTTAAATCTTCATAGGATTCTCATTCACACAATATATCGCATCATATCCATCATCATCAATAACAATTAGACATTCATAGAATTTACATTCACATAGTAGATTGCATCATATCCATCATCATCAATAATATTTAAACATTCATAAAATTTACATTCTCACAATATATCGCATCATATCCATCATTATCCAAATACATATAAACATTCAAAAAGATTCATACGTCTTGAAAGTTCAAGTGTATCATTTAATAGTTTCACTTGTGAATAGAAAATAAAGGTGTTTAGGCTTCAGGTAATCCTAGTTGTCCAAGTCAAAAGGTGGTGTTACATACACCCAACCTTCGAGAAACATATTCTCGAGGTGGTCAAAAAAAGTGAGGGATAGTCTTGTCGTAGTGTCTCGGCGTCTTCCCAAGTAGCAGATCCTGGAATATAATTGTCCCATTGGACCTTAACTTGGTCTACCAGACGGTTCCTGAGATGTCGGACTCTGCGGTCCAATATGTGTAACGGTTCTACCATGAGGGTTCCCACGTCCGATACCTGCAGTTCCTTCCAATTTAGTTTATGTGATTCATCAACAACATAATGACGTAAAACAGATACATGAAAAACATTATGAGTTTTACGCAAGTGGGGTGGCAGTACGAGATGATAGGCAACGGGTCCAATTTTCTCTTGGATTCTAAATGGTCCTATAAATCGAGGTGACAACTTTGTCCCCTTCCCGAACCGTATGGTACTCTTATTAGGCCTGATATGAATGAAAACCTGGTCTCCCACTTCATAACTTCAGTCGGACCTGTGTGCATCTGCATAACTTTTATGCCTATCCTCTGCTTCATTTAGTCTCTGCCTAATCTTAATCACCTATTCCTCCATCTCTTGAATCAATTACGGCCCAACTGTTACTCGGTCTTCTAATATATCCCAACTCAACGACGTTTTGCATGGCCTTCCATACAGATCTTCGTAGGCTGGCATTCTGATGGAGCTATGAAAACTGTTACTGGGTTTGATTATCCATGACATACATCCTAAGCATGTCTTCCATGACTTGATGTACTCTCTCGGTTTTCCCATCTGTTTCAAGATGATAAGCTATGCTTAAGTTCAACTGAGTCCCCAATGCTGACTGCAAACTTGTCCAAAACCTAGAAGTGAATCTGGAGTCCCTATCTGAAATGATCTTCTTAGGTATCCCATGCAAATGGATAACCTCACTTACAAACACACGTGCCACATCAGTGACATCATAAGTGTCTCTAACGGGAATAAAATGAGCACTCTTGGTTAACTTATCAACTATCACAAGAATGGCATTGTGTCTTTGAGATGTGAGCGGCAACCCCACAACAAAATCCATAGAAATGACTTCCCACTTGGACATAGGAACATCATGTGGTTGTAGGAGGCATGCCGGGTGGTGGTGGTCAGCTTTCACTTGTTGACACTCTAGGCACTTGGCGACGAAATGGACCATGTCGTGCTTCATGCCTACCCAGAAGAAGAGATTCCTCATGTCTGCGTATATCTTCTTCACACTCGGATGCGCACAATAAAGTGCTCTATGGGCTTCCTTCAGTATGATGCTTCGAATATCCCCATCTTTAGGGATGTACATCCTTCCTCGGTATCTTAACAGTCTATCTGCTTCTAGACTATATCCTTCATACTTTGGATCTAATTGCCTCCCACTCTGGAGGTTTGAAGTAACCTTTAAATACCAACTGTCTCCTTGGAGTTGCGTCAACACGTGTTCCCTCAGATTGACTTTTAAGGGTACCAAGGAGAAGACACGTGGTCTCCTACTCAAGGCATCTGCGACCACATTTTCTTTTCCCTTGATGTATGAAATACCAAAATCGTACTCACTCATAAACTCACGCCATCGCCTTTGCCTGGCATTTAGATCCCTTTGAGTGAAGAGATGTTTTAAACTTTGATGGTCCGTTTTGAGCTCAAAGTTTCGCCCCACAAGATAGTGCCTCAAAAGTTTCAGAGCTAGCATTACAGCTGCCAACTTTAAATCATGAGTCGTGTATAGCTCTTCATGTTTCTTCAACTTCCTTGATGCATAAGCTATCACTCCTCAATCCTTCATTAGCACGGCCCCCAACCCTTGCTTCGAGGCATCCGTGCAGACTGTGAAATCATTTTCCATATCCGGCACTCATAGAATTGGCACACTAGTTAGTAACCTTTTAAGCTCAATGAATGCACTATCACATTCTTCTGTCCATTCATACTTAACCCCCTTACGCTGCAAAGTGGTGATGGGTTTCACTATTTTAGAGAATCATTCCACAAATCTCTGATAATAACCTGCTAGCCCCATGAAGCTTCTCACCTCATGGGCAGTTTTCGGCACTGGCTACTCCATAATGGCCTTTACCTTTTATGGGTCCACAGAGATTCCTTCACCGGAAATGATATGACCTAAATAGTGGATCTATTTCTGAAAGATCCACTATTTAGGCAGGACAACACCACTCGTAAGTGTTCCTCATGTTCTCTTTCATTCTTGGAATAGATGAGGATGTCATCTAGAAAGACTTGTACAAAACGGTCTAAGTACTTCTAGAATACGTCATTCATGAGGCTCATGAATACTGCTCGCGCATTGGTCAATCCGAAAGGTACTACGACAAACTCGTAATGTCCAAACTGAGTTCGAAAGGCAGTTTTTGGGGTATCACCTTCCTTAATCCTTAACTGGTGATACCCTGATCGCAAATCGATCTTTGAGAATACCACTGCTCCTTTCATCTGATCAAAGAGGTCATCTATTCATGGCATTGGGTACCTATTTTTCACTGTAGCATGGTTCAAGTCCCTGTAATCTATACACAGTCATAAGGAACCATCCTTCTTCTTTACAAAAATTACTGGTGCACCCTAAAGTGAGACACTGGGCCTTATTAGCCCCAAGTACAATAACTCTTTCAACTACATTTGCAACTCACAAAGTTCTGGCGCTATCATCCGATACGGATTCTTGGAAATTGGTTCTACACCAAGTTTTAGCTCAATAGTAAAATCAAGATCCCTCTTAGGAGGTAACCCTGGTAACTCATTCGGAAAAACATCCTTAAATTCTGACAATACCGGGTATTGATCCAAGGAGGGTCCCTTCCTTTCATTCACTGCTTCCACTACATATAGTCGACACCCTTGCCTCAAGCATCACTTAACCTTCATAGTTGAGATAAAGCGTAATGACACCTTTCTCCGTACACCCTAGATCTCTACTGGTCTTCCTTCATCATCGACACAATGCACCCTTTTTGCGAAACAATCTACCAAAGCTAGATGAGATTCTAACCAATCCATTCCAATGATTAGGTCGTACGCCCCAAGAGCAATAATGTAAACCTTCAACCTGGTAGTACACACTCCCAGGTCTACTATACAATTATCAACACTAGGTCCTACCGCTTGTTTCTCCCCCAAAGCCATCTCGACTTGTTTAAAGTCATCGTGCTTGTAGGCTGCCAACCCACTCTTTTCTAATGTAGATGGTGAAATGAAACTATCTGTAGCACCAGAATCAAATAAAATATTTACATTGATATGATTTAGTGTACCTGATGACTCCACCACCGTGGATTGATGTTCATCCTGACGATTATTAACCGCTGTGTAAATCTGGTGGCTGCTACTTTCTCTTCCCATCGGGGCCTTTCCTTCTCTATGCACAAATCCTGATTGTAACTCTGGGCAGTCACACTGGTAATGGGGTCCTCCGCACCCCCAACAGGTAACACGGGATTGAACCTGCGCATTGTTATGTGACTGTCTCTGAAATGAGTTCCTTCCCCTGGAACCCCTACCCCTACTAGCTGCTCCCTGAGATGGTTGTGGACCTGCCTGCGTCGTTGGTGATGAACGAGATGTTGCACTCGCTGCCATTGAAATTCCTACGGCTATTGTCCTTGGTGCGATTATGTTACCATATGGAGGTGGCCTTGAGCCCCCTCCCATGGGAAATGTCCTAGGGGCCTTCCCCACGAATCCAGGACGATGTGGAAAGTTCGGTCTCGTACCTCCAATTAAGTTCATGTGTTCCTCCACATAACGTGCATTTTCCACAGCTTCCGCTACTGATGACAATTTCCACATCCACACCATAGCCCTTATCTTAGGGTTTAGCCTATAGACGAAGCGTTCTGCCTATCGTTGGTCATTATCCATGTATGAAACATATTTGACCAATTCCATAAACCTGATCTCATATTCTTCTACAGTCCTATTTCTCTGTACTAGAGCATTAAACGCTCCTACCTGTTGTTCCTCATAGTAAGCTAGCAGATATTTCCTTTGGAACCTCTCCTCGAAAAGTTCCCAAGATACGGTGTCTGGGGTAAGATACAGATGTCTTTCCAGGTTGCCCCACCAGTTCAAGGCATTGTCTCTCAACTGAAAAATCGCTATCTTTTCCTTTGAAGTGGACGCATAGTCCCTTAAGGCAAAACACCTTGTCATGCCTTCCAACCATGCCTCGGCATGTTCACTGGCACGACCCCCGGCAAACTATGAAAGTTTGATCTTCTGCAGTTCTCTAGTGATATCTTTGGGTGGAGTTCCTCCCCTTGAATCCCTCGACGCTTCTGGATTACCCGATCCATATGGTGGGGATTCCACTTCAATCCCTGTTGGTTGATGCCCCTTTAAAGTCTCATTTATGGCCTCCAAAGAGCGCAGTATGAGAGCTAGTTCAGGCGACGTTGGTGGTGGCACTGGCGATCCCTGGGATGATGCCCCTCTGCCTCAATTTCCTCGAGTCCTAACCATCCTGTATGATTTAACCTGCATCAACCAAATTTGTCAGGGTGAGTTCAAGGACATTTCATATTTGCGCAACTTAAACTAGAAAACAGGGTTAGGCGTAAGTTTTTTTTTTACTTGTCTGTAAACAGACGTTACTCTCTTTAGGGGAAGTGGCTAGGTTAGGGTTAAGCATCTAAGTTTGGTGTCACTACCTAAGAAAACTACTGAACCCCTCACCAACTTTGAACCATACTCGCCAATTTCTCTAACTTACCTGCCTAGGGCGCATGAAGCCCCCTCCCGCTTATCTTGGTCTAAGTCCTTATACTTTGCGTCTACAACTAATTAAGGTGACTTCCAACCTAATATTGATGAAATGAGCCTAAGGCTATCCTTCGATGCTTGACTCGTGGGCTTTCCTTGGCGCCTTGTACATATGCGTTGAATTGTGTGACTCGGTGACTGCAGGTGCGAGTCTTGAGGATTGTAGAGTGACCTTCGGGCATTGGATCTTAGTGCTTGTGCGTTGTGGTTATGTATTGTTTCTAGACTTGTGGTCATATGAAGTAGTGAGCCTAAGGCTATGCATTGAAGCTTGGTGCTTGTGTGCTAGGATTTGGTTCTTAGCTCGTGGACTTGGAGATTGGGCCTCGGGCGCAATACTTTTAATTTTTCTTATTAAGTTAATCACCTTAGTTTTAAACCTTAAACATAGTTTTAAACCTTAATCACCTTAGTTTTTAAACCTTAAAAACCTAAATTTAAATCTTTAAAACTAAGGTTTAAACTTTAATCTTTAATAACATATATTTAAACCTTTAATTTAAACCATATAAAATAACTTAAAAATTTWAAATATATATTTAAAATTATTGAATTATCATATATGGTTTACAATAATTAAATATTAACAATAATATTTACCTATCTACAATTATTAATATTTATCAATATATGTTTCACCATAATTAAATATTTAGGTAATATCATTAAATATTTTCCAATAATAAAGGCAATGATAAAACATTGTAAAACATATATAATAAATTAATATTAATTAATTATTATATAAAAAAAAAACATTTAAAATAAAAATTATTACAAAAATTAAAAATAAAATAAAATAAATTTAAATTTGAAACGGGCATCGTGGGTCCTCGCATGAGACCCACGTGCCCTAAATCCTAAACGCTCTCTTCCCCGGGTCTCTATCCCCTAACCCTAATCAACCTGTCGCCTATCTCATTACGCGAACGCACCCTGGGCCTCTCCTGCTCTGCAACTGCGGCGGAGTTATGGTAATGACCACAGGCTCCTCCCTCGGTGGCTCGATGCTCAGCTATGAGCGTTGGCTTGTATATGGTTTTGGTAAATGCCTTGTGCGCTAGTGTTGTGCTTTGTTGGGTGCCCCTATGCTATAAAGAGATGCTCGACGCTTGCACCTGCGGGTTTTTTTTGTTTATTAATATTTTATTTTATTTTCAGCATGTGGGCTCCTCTGTCGTGGCTTTGTGCTGGCTTGTTTGACGTGTAGACTCGAGCTGTGGTTGGTTCCATGTGGTATTGTGCTTGGCCGCTAAGATTAGCATTTGGTAATGGGCGTTGGGCTTTTCTTTTTTGTTGTTTTCTGGGTGGTTCTTTTGTGGGGATGTTATCTGGTTCAAAATCTGGTTGGGGATATTATCTGGTCTTCTTTTTTTTCTGGTTGGTTTGAACTCTGGTGTTTTGGTTCTCTTTCGGGAGACTGCTTTGTGGACAGAGATAAATGAAGAAGAGAAAGAGCCTTGAAATCATTGCACAGATGGACTATGAAGGTAAATGCAATTAGCACTGAAGCAGGGAATGATGTAGCACCAAACGATGGCCATACATGGCAAAAATATGGCCAAAAATATATTTTAGGCTCTCAACATCCTTGAAGATATTACAAATGCATGCATAAGTATGATATGGGTTGCAAGGCCAAGAAGTGAGTACAGCGACATGATGATTCTCCATGCTTTGAAATCACGTATATAGGCTTTCACGTCTGCCAAATCAAACCTTGTCTTCTAGAGCTTCAAAATTATTTTCGAAGTCATGAGATTGGTCCTATTGTGCAAATAATTCCCAAAACTCCTTTCGTCTTTGGCTCCACCAGCAATCCTCAACCTGAAACCTCCACATTGCATGATTTGTCATTTGCCCATATAATTTCAAGGGCCTCAAGGCCTTTGGAAGACAATGAGTTAATACCAATGTTTCCATATCATCCTCCTGAGATGTTTCCTGTTAACCCTCGCCAAGGAAATCCTACAATGGTATCATGTAGGCCTCCAAGACTACTGCAACCAAAGGACGAAATGTTTTCACCCATTTTCTCCCTCCAGATCCGTAAGAATTTGGGGAGCTTGGTATTGGAATTTTCTTCCAGAGTTTTCGTTTTGCTCCTTCTCGACAAAACAATCTGTTGCAATTTATGGATACAGGAGAAAGGGGTAATACTAATCATGAACAGTTACAGAGGCAAGCTTCAGAATATGAGTTTACAGAGGTGGTGTCTATGCAAACTTGTTGAGCTAATTCTCCCCTACTTGATATGGATCTCATGTTCCACACGGATCTGTCGGAGCTAAATCAAATGCTGAGAATTGATGTGTTGGGTGCGTTTAGAAGAGTTTGCCAAGTATGGAAACGCTGGTATATTTGGAGGAGTTGTGGGCAGATGGATGTGTGAAGCTAAAAAATAAGGCACCCATTTGTGCTTGCCTCTGGTGCTTGGCCGTTGGGTTTACTCCAAATATATTCATTGTTGGGTTTGTGTGATTTGTGTGATTTATGATTTATGGATTTGTGATTTATGTATTTAGATGAGGCAGTCTGTTTTATTTTTAACAGTCTTTCTAAATTCGTTTTTTTTTTGTTAGACATGGCACAAATCCTCTTTCGAGCGCACTCTCTTGCATGCAGATCTTGAGATCTAAGCAATAGATCTATTTTTGTAAACCTAGGAGTCCCCTCTCAGTTATATCAAAGAAAGGGTTAGGGTATGGATCTGTATTATAGAGTTTTGGTTTTATTTATTCCACAGAAAATTATGTCTATAGAATTTTCCTGTAGCAGATTTTTATCTACAATAATGGAGTATCAGTAACAAGGGTTCTTAACAGTAATCTATGTGTTACATTGTATGTTTTATAACTGTGTATTTATAGATTCTATTGAGATTTAGATTGCAGTTTTGATTAGCATTTAAATTCAGACTGTGTTAGTTAACTGTAGGAGCAGAATCTGTTCACCGTGTGTTAGAAAAATTTATCATGGTATCAAAGAAGTTTGCATAAGCCTTCTAGGAATCTTTGAATGGATAGTGGGGGAAGGGAGAATTATTTATTTTATTTTATTATTTTTGTTTTTGTTTTTATACATATAGATATATATATCAAGATTCACAAATTTCTTTCATCTAACTTTATATATATATAAATGTATTCTCTACCTCTTTTATAGGTCAATCTTAATGTTACTTCCTTCTACAGGTGAGGATTCTTACATACATGTGAGAGGCTTCTTACATACATCTGAGGCTTCTTATAGGTTCTAAGGTGAACAAGTCTCCTTCAAACTTACAACAGTTTCTAAGGTTTTTCTGGTTTATTTCTGGGTCAATTCTGAGTAGGTGGGTAGGCCCTTGGCCCCAGATTTTAAACAAAGCTCTGATACCAAGTGTAAGGTCTTTGTCCCCACAGAGCCTTATAAAACACCGACTAAAATAAAGAATAAAGAAAAATGTATGTTGTACAATTTAATCTTCAGCATTTAACCATAACTTATTCAGCATAAATTAAATTTATCCACAGCATGAAAGTAAGTTACATAACCATCACGTAACATAGCATAATCACTAAAATACATACCTCTGTCTGATGCTAATTCCCAATCTTCGGTTGTCCTCTATGTTGCTCTGCCCAAAACTCTACCCAAAACCGAATCTTCCTCCGTGTCAGCTAGGAACAAAGCATGTCCGACTCCCTAGCTCCAGGATTCTGTGAGGATTCCTGGCCCCCGAACCCAAAACTCCCAGCAACCTGGTGCAAACCTGTAACAGTCCACCCAACTCCAAAACCAGAAGATACCAACCAGGAAATACAGTCTCTAATCTCCAATAATGCTTCCTCTTTCCCCAAATTTCCAAAAGTCCTCTTTTTTGAATGCCTCTCCCCCTCATATCCTCTTCCATTCACCGCCTCCTACCCTCCTTTAATGCCACCCACCTTATCCCTCCATTTACTACCTTATCCCTCCACTCAATGCTTCATCCCCCTGCATACGTAAAGTTTTATATTAATGAATTAAAAGTTATTAAGTATTTAATTCTTTACCCTAAACATTAAATGTGTTAATCAATCAATTAACTAATTAATCAACATATATTCAAGTAGTTAATTAATTAATTAATTAATATTATTAATAAATAATCATTATTTAACTAATACATATTAGGACAGTTAATTATTTAATTAATTATACTTGGTAAATCTTAAGCAATCATTTAGCTAGGGTTGTTACAGGCGTCCACTTCATCGTGTTCTTGTCGCATAGTCACCCTATGCAGGATGAGAATGTCCAAGATGTATGAAACCTGAGAAGACAAATTTTGGTATGTAATTTAAAGTTGCTAAAGTTTATGCCCTAGAGTGTCCAGAGGATCCTTCGGGGCCTGCTATTGTCTACTTCTACGAGGCATTAGACGTCGATATGGATGGTTGGAGAAGTGACACCAACTTGGGGGAATGATTTCAGGGCCACACATACTCGAGCAAGAATACCACTCGCGCCAAGTTACAAAACTAATTGGAGCAAGAAGTTTAGAGGCCTGGAATTTATTATTTCCACCTGTGTAATTCCCCCTGCTTCTAGCCTTTCGTTGAGAATAGTGTCGAACCAATCTAATGTTTAGAGACCTAGCTTCAATTCCCTATGTTATCACAATCTTAAGGAGTAAGCTAACGACGCTACCTTTTGGAGCCCGATGGGACGTCTCGGGCACCGGGCACCAAAAGGTAGAACGCCCAGTCGGCCCTCATACCATCCATCGCCCAGCTCCTCTTTCCGCTCCTCCGCCGCCTAGCCCCCCGTTCCACCCGACTTGGTAACCTGTTGTCTTCTGCACATGTGGACGATAGTTGGGTTTGAAATTTGAAAACGAATTAATTGAAGGTTAGTTTGAAAAATCGAATTTTGAATTTAATAAAAGTGCCAAGGATGATGTCCATTTCAATGCAGATTTTGAATTTGATGTCCATTCCAATGCTGATTTTGAATTTGTAAACCCACCCAGTCTATGATTTTGAAAATAAAGATTGTCGCTTCCAATTCGGGTTGGTTTGTCCGAGATTCACATTTCTTCTTCTTTGCCCATTTTAGTATCTGTGTTGTGAGTTTGAGCAAGAATAGCAGGGGCAGTTAACTACGCATATGTAGCTCTCTTGGTCGCTATGTTTATAATGGCGGGAGCGGAAGCAGCAGAGATGATGGCACCATCTCCCAGTCCGACATTGGATGTAGGTGCTGCTTCAATTCCCTTCGTTCCATCTCTATTCGCCGCCCTTCTCACCTCCTTCATTCCATTCTTGGCCTCTCGATTTTACTAAGATGTATTGGGGCTGCTCTTTGGTTCGCCTTTTAGGGGCGATTACTATTTTCTTCCTAGATGTATTGTGAGCTATCCTATTCTATATTTGTGATTTGTGGAGGTTATTCTTTTCTGGTCTTTTGTGTTCGGCACACGGATTCCTAACTTCATTGTTTAGTGATTTAGGAAATAAAGGGATCTTTTCACGTTCCTTGTTATTGTATATTCTTTAAATTAATAAAAAAAAAAAAGTAGTCTTGGATTTTACATATTTGGGGTTACTTGTGAATTTCTTGGATTTTACATATTTGGTGTTACTTGTGAATTTCTTTCAGAATGTGCGATAACCTTTGAATCTGAGTTTAAGTATGTGATAGCTATCT
>ML784088.1:276283-313665 GCA_009831015.1 Picea engelmannii | reverse complement strand
GAGAAGGGAGCCAGATCGACCCAGGAGGAAAACAAAGAGGTAACTAAAGAAGGCAGGGGAACATTCAACTGGCCAAGAATGAGATTCCAAAGTTCCAGAGCAAAGGGACAGAGGAGAAAGAGGTGGACAGAGGTTTCAACATGACAAGCACAGAGAGGGCATCAAGAGGGCCCTTCCCAGCCTCTTTTTGAGAGGTTTTCCCAAAAAAGGATATTGTTGTGCAGAAGGGACCAGTAGAAGAGATCTAATTTGGGAAGGGAGGGATGAAGCCAGAGATTTCTCCACACCGAGGGATCAGGGGCTACCCAAGGGATTGCTTGCAGGGCTGCATAACCAGCTGCAGCTGAGTAACTGTCAGACGTAGAGCCCCAGCCTCTTTTGTCCTTCTTCCTGGCCGAGGAGGGGGAGCACCCTTGAAGAGCATCCAGGAGGGTTCGAACTTCAGTTTCTAAGTGCTGCGGATAGTCCCCCAAATCCCACTTAAGCCAAGAGTCATCCTGGTTCAAAGCTGAAAGGTCCGACAAGGTGACTTTGCTAAAGGAGTGGAGACAACTCTTGATGTTTTCCATCCCTTCTGAAAAACTTAAAGGGGTCTGTCCTAAAATAGAGTCTTCCCAAAACTTGATTTTTCTGCCGTTATCCGGGATCCAAAAAAGCTTTGAGGTAATCAAATCAAGAGCCTTAAGGCAGAGAGAAAGGATGGGAGAGCCTTTTCTAGTCAAGGGGGGGCGATCAAGGCACCTCTCTTTGTGACCACAGAAATATTTAAGCCTTAGAGCTTTGGAGCTCCAAGTGGTTTTACCTCTTATCATCTTCCAGAGAATCTTACCTCCCATGGCCAGATTTTGAGTGGCCACATCTCTTACTTGCAGCCCACCTTCCATCCTGGGGGCTTTAACCTTATCCCAGCTGACTAGGTGCATTTTTTTCCCCTCATTCCTTCCCCCTTCCCAAAGAAATTTTCTCAAGATGTTGTCTACGTCTCTCACAAATCCTCTCAGGGCAAGGAGAATGGAGGCCTGGTAGACAGGAAGAGAGGTGAGAACAGAATTTATGAGGATTAACTTCCCTGCTTTGTTCAGCCATGTTGCTCCCCAGGCCAAGATCCTGGCTTTCGTCTTGTCCAATAGAGGCAGCCATAGGCTACTTCTGGGAGCTTCTTTGACTAGCGGGCTTCCTAGATATTTAATGGACTACCACGTTGAAGCTCCTTCCATTTCCAGCACCCTGGAAATGCCAATCATTTCTATAGGAGGGCAGTTCCAGCCATAAATTTTACTCTTCCTCAAACTGATTTCGCTGCCTGAAATTTCAGTGTAGTCATCCAATTTTTTCTTGAGACCTCTTGCGGTGGACAGGTTGGCTTGGCCCAGAAGGAGTGTATCATCGGCAAATTGAGCATGATTAATCCTCTCAACTCTAGGAGAAATTGAGAGGCCAATTAAGGAGCGTTGTTGCATGCTCTTATTCAGCTGAAAACTTAGCACAGACGCTTGAATGGCATAGAGCAGGGGGGACATGGGGCAGCCCTGTCTAAGTCCCCTTGAGGCTTGGAAAAAATAAGTCGGTATGCCATTGACCAGGGGGGCGATCCACGACCCCGCTATACAGGCCCTAATCCAGCGAACCAAATGTGGGTGAAATCCCATCTTGAGCATCACTGCAAATAGGAAATTCAGTCGGACTCTGTCAAAGGCATTCGCCAGATCCAGCTTGACTAACATTCCTTTCTCTTTCCTTTGACAGCTTGAGTGGATAGCCTCTTGCACAAGGATAATATTGTCCTGGATTTGTCTCCCCTGGATGAAGCCCCCCTGGTTCTCCGGGATGATCCTGGGGAGGACTTTTTTTATTCTGTTTGCTATTACTTTGGTGATGATTTTGTACCCCGAGTTGCAAAGAGAAATAGGACGGAATCTTGAAAAGCTTTGGGCACCTTTCTCTTTGGGGATTAAAGCTAGAAAGGAGGAGTTGGTGCTCCCTCCAATTTTTCTATAGTTCTGAGAGTTCCTCACCATTCTGACTAGATCCTTTTGGATGATATCCCATCATGCTATATAGAACCTGGCCATGAATCCATCAGGCCCGGGGGCTTTATCTAGGTTCATAGCTTGGAGAGCTTTGCTGATCTCCTCAGTCATGATAGGGGTTGTCAGCCAACGGTTGTCATCTTCATTTATCAGCTTGGGGACCACCGTGAGAGGATAGAGGTCCGGTCTAGTAGGGGCCTCCATCTCTTCAGTAAACAGATTTTTATAGAAGGAGTGGGCTGCAAGTTTGATCTCCTCAACTTTTTTGTAGGTTTGTCCCTGAAATTGGATCTCTCTGATAGAGTTATGATTTTTTTGGGATTCTGCCTACTTATGGAAGAAAGAAGTATTTTTGTCTCCTGCTTGGAGCCAGAGACTTATCGACTTTATTCGTCAGCATTCTTCCTCTCTTCTAAGAGCTTTGTGAAGCTTCTTTTTCAGCTCCAACTCGTCATTCAACATCGTTGGGGTTACCGGGGCAGACTCCATATGACGTTGGTGATTCTTCAGGGCCCTTTGGGATTTTTTCCTTTCCTGCAAAGGGGAGGGCAGGTTCTTTGCCCAGTTTTTGAGATCCACTTTGAGCCTTCTCAGTTTCTCTTCCCAAATGAAGAAAGGTGATCCCGACACACTCTTCTTCTAGGACTCCGAAACCAGCTCGAGGAAGCCTTCCGAGGAGACCCATAGCGGGCTGAAGCGGAAGGGGATCGGGCCCAGATTTTCCCCAGGGGTCAAGGAAAGGGATATGGGCTTATGATCCGAGGTGCAAGCTTGCAGGATTTCGGATGAGGCGAAAAGTCCAAGGGTTAAAAAGGAAGAGTGAACCAGGGAGCGGTCTAAGCGGGCTGCAATGTGCCTCGGTCCCACTCTTTTGTTGTTCCAGGTGAAATTTCCTTTATTGGGTTTGATGTCCTCCAGATCCCAATCCAGCATAATGTCTTCAACCCACTCCCGTGCAGGGTCTCTTACGAGTGTTCCTCCTTTTTTTTCAGAGAGGGCTAGGGTGACATTCAGATCTCCGGCCATAATAAGATTCTCATGATGGTTAATAGAAAGGAAATTATTCAGAGATTCCCAGCAATCTTTTTTTTCCGATAAAAGAACCGGAGCATAAATATTAAAGAGGCTAACATGATGTCCCGATTCGCGGTGCAACAACTTCGTGAACAGCCAATGGATGGTGCTATGTTCTTCGATTAGGTCTAGCGTTGAGGAGTTCCAGAAGGTGGCTAGACCTCCTGAAGCTCCCCTGGCGCTAGCGGCTCTACCTGCTCCTTTTTTTCAGAAATTTTTACTAGCCTGGAAGGTCTCAGGCTCCTCCATCTTCGTCTCCTGGATCAGAAGTACATCCGGGGAAGTCATTCTGACTAGATCTTTGACAGCTTCTTCTTTTAGTTTGCTTCCCAACCCTCTGCAGTTCCAGGAGACGAAAAGCATTAAGAACCGGAGGGGGGGGGGTGGCTCCTTTCGAAGCCTTGCCTTTTTTTGAGGATCTGGTTTCTATCATAGCCGGGATGGTATGCTGAAATCCTGCAGTTACGTCCCTGTAAGATTTCTCCTCCCTTTTTTTCTCTCTAGTTTTCTTCCTCTAGGGGCCTTCTCTGGGGTTTCAATAAAACTGCTTGTCTCGGTGGCCCCCTCATCTGTATCTGCGCCCGTTTCGGAATCTAAAGGGATGTGCTCCTCATCCGACTTCATGGGTTCATCTGCTAGAGGGGTTTCATTGACCGGTATCGAATTTTCTGGGGCTGGAGGGGACTGAGTGGCTATAACTATTGGCTCTTTCTAGGTTTCCTTTGGCTTGTTAGCCCATTCTTTCGGAGGTGCCTTCTGAGGGTTTGTCTTTGAAGATGATGGTTGGCTCGCCTTCTCTGGCCTTGGATCTTTTGATTTAGGACCTGGTTTCCTTTTCTTGACCTTTTTCCAGCCCTCGGCATCTTCCTTTTCTGGGCTTTGGTTCTTTGGGCAATTCCTCTGGAAGTGTCCATGCTCTTGACAGGATCTGCACTTGAAGGGAAGGTGTTCATAATCGAGTTTTTGGTAGTGAGACCAGTTGCCCACAGTAAGCTTCACCGCCTCCGGGAGCCTTTCCTCAAGATCCACTTCAACACATATCCTAGCGCAATTGTAGATGGACTTGTTGTCTGCCGTATCAATGAATTTCCCTATTCCATTCCCTATCTTTTGCAGAGCTTCATAGTTCCAGCAGTGGACCGGCAAGTTGGGGAGCCTGACCCAAACAGGTACCTCCTTTGGCAGTTCCACCATGGGATCGAAGTCCGGGGTCCAGCGGTTTAGATGCAGCCCCTGGGTTCCCATAAAATATGGTCCATTTCTGAAAATGAGATCCTTGTCTTCCTTATTTATAAACTCGAAGAGAAAAAAGCCACTGCTCAAAGGGTAGCAGGTAACTCCTTTCTTAAGGAGAGGCTTCTAGTTCCTTTGGACCCAAGCTTCGGTGGTTTTTGATGAGGGCCAAAGTCCCATAAACTGGCCTACCAGCCCTCTCTCAGAGAGAGCCAGGGCTATCTTGATCGTTTGCGTCTCCGGGAGGGCGATTTCTGGGATTTCATCTAGCTTTTTTATGAATTTTGGAACCATAGGAGGGATCTTGCGCTTGCCTCCGCTGGTAATCAGCTTCCTGAACGCGTCCTCTTCTGAACTCGGAGGGGGAGGGGCCGAATCCCCACCCCCTGGGGCGGCTCTGGCTGCAAAAACGGACCCTAGACGCTCTCCACGAACCCTAACGCTCTATCGCTGCTTCTATATATATATATATATATATATATATATATATATATTAATTAGTATATATTATACTAATATTGATAAATATGTATCATATTAATGTCAATAAATATATAGATGGATAGGTAGAGGTTATATATATATATATATATATATAAGGTTATGTGTGTGTGCGTTTTTGTGTTTGTCACAATGTGACATCAGGATATGTGTGTGACATTGCAACGTGAGGATATGTTCATCACATTCTGATGACATGGTTATGTTCATCACATTGCAATGCTACAATGTTCAACACATTGTGGCATTACTATGTTCATCGTGTTGCAACATTACTATGTTTGTCACGTTGCAACGTCCAATTTTTTTCATTAGATTGCAATGTCGGGTTATGTTCATCACATGACAAGGCTGGTTTGTGTTCAACACATTACGAAAATGAAGTTTTGGCCAAGATTTTTTTTTTTTTTTAATTCTAATGATGTGTTTCCCTTGTCACAAAGATAGGAACTTTGAACTGATGCGATGTATTAAATAGAAAGCAACTTTGAATCATACTTGTTCTAAGGACATTAATACCAAATTATCTTGAACTTTACATATGATGATTTTTGCTTGTTCTAAAGACATTGATAGCAAATCATCTTGAACTTTGTAGATGGTGAATTATGCTTGTTATAAAGACATTGATAGTAAATCTACTTAGTTTATACTTGTTCTAAGGACATTGATAACAAATCATTTAATAATTTATACTTGTTATAAGAACATTGATACAAACTATGACCATTAAACCTCCATATATAATTTTTATATATTTTTCATTGATTTTATTTGTGATAGGTAAGACAATGTAAAAAACTAAAAAATATAAAAACTTATAAAAACTAAAAAATTAATAATATGATTTATTCCTATTATTCCATTAATAAATATTTTTTTAAAATCTAAATATAATTTTTTTTTTATTTATATATATATATATATATATATATAAGAGTGTTAAATATATTTATAACAATATTACAATTAAATAGTTAAATATATTTATAACTATATTACAATTCAAATAAATTAAAATTAAATTATTATTATTTATTTTGAATTTAATTTTTTTATTATTATAAAATATTTTTTTCTCAACAAATAACATTATAAATCTGAATCAATAAAAACACTAAAACACACAAATAACCTATATATAAGTTATTTGTATCAATATATATAGATAGAAGTTATTTGTATCAATAAATAAATAAATAAATAAATAAATAAATATATATATATATATATATATATATATATATATATAATTTAATTTTTTTATTATTATAAAATATTTTTTTCTCAACAAATAACATTATAATTATAATCTGAATCAATAAAAACACTAAAACACACAAATAACCTATATATAAGTTATTTGTATCAATAAATATATAGATAGAGGTTATATATATATATATATATATATATATATATATATATATATATAAACTCCACCTATCTATCTATATATTTATTGATATGAATATGATATATATTTATCAATATTAATATAATATATAATAATTAACATATATTAATATATTATAGGATATAATATTAATATAGTTCTATAATATTAATATATACTATAGTTAATTTATATATTTATAAATCAATTATAATATATATTAATATATATAAATTAACTATAATATATATTAATATTATATTAAGTAGTATATAGATATTATATACAGGGTTAGTGGGTTTAATGGTTAAGAACGTGTGTTTCCTCCTGAGAAGTTACAAGTTCAAATCCAAGGGGGTAAGGTATGTATACCTCCATAGATTTTAGCAGTTAGGGGGTCCCTTGTCCCAAGGAGATCTCATACACCAATTTGGTGTGTAGCTTAGCCATGACCTTGAAATTATATATATATATATATATATAATAAAAAATTGATGAATTTGAGAGTTAAGAGCGTTAACTCTATTTTTTGCATTAAGCATTTAATAACCAAATGTGTTAGATGATATAGTTAGGTCACTATATTGTTATACGTGTAAGCCAACATAGTTATCACATAATTTATTTAGTTTTTGAGAACACGTCCAACCCAAACAAATTTGATTTGTGATAACAAACGAAAACCTTTGATAAAAATCTATGTGTGTATAAAACTTGGAAAATATTCGTCTCAACAAAGTGGTTCGAGTGCAACATTTAGATCCAGATGGTTTAAAAAGCTCATATCAGTTGAGTCTATGGATGGAAGAACACTAATAAGTTTGTTCTAATAGTCTTGGCACCCTTACAAATAGAAAGTCACCGGATCACCCCCCTTTGTGAGAAAAATAATCAAACATAAGTGTAAATTTGGAGGGTTGATTGAAGTGGTTGCAAGGTAGTCTAATGAGCGATTGCTTTAAGAAATGAAAAACCCTCATTTATTGAAATCAAATAAGCACAAAAAATAGTTGTAACGGAAACAAAACCATAGGCATAATTGAAATCGTTATCCTTATCCGTTAAACCATAGGCATAAGTGCTCATTGTTGTTATCGTTATCCTTTACCGTTAAACCTGTAATGTTGATGAAAAGAACAGAAGAGGAACAACATATTAGCGAGCACAGTGAGCAACTATACCATTGAAATATATCCTTTACTAAATTCTGAGAAAAATTCAAAACTTAGTCGGTAGGATTCTTACCCTAGCCATGCATGTCCATGCTTGGAGCAGTCGCTGTGTTTCCAATGGTGCGTCACGCTGGGTGGAGCCAGGTGTTCTTAAGCAACATCCATTAATGTAGTTGTGTCTTCCCGCACATCCTTCTACTCTTGACCTAATCTTTGGATTCTATCCTTCTACTATGGACACAAATCTTTCCCGGTCCTCGACATGGCAATAATCGCCAGTCAAGTCCAAATACTTAATTATTTAATAAATGCTAACCATTTATTACATCCCTATTATACTCATATTTGTTTCCTGTAGTAGATGAGGTGAAATCTAAAACATCATCCATCTTTGCTTCGTTTGGGGGATGAGGTGAAATATGAAAGTTAACCACAAGACACAAGAATTTCTTGAAACCTTTAAACTAGTAAACGTGAAAAAATAAATGTTAAACAGTTGCATTGGTTTTTACACTCCTCTTCATGCCACTCTCTATGGGAAGACTTGACATAACCACACACATGGCAGAACTACAAAATCTAAAATATTAATATTGAAGAGGTAAATATTAAAAGTTAAGTAACCTTGTTTGGATTTGCAAAAGTATGTTCCATGGCAGTTGATAAGCCACCATAGTAAATTATTAATCGTATTATGTAAAAGTGAAATAGTACAAACAAGTTAAGTAATGACAAACAAACGCATTCATAAATGCAAGGGAGTTAATTTCGGCAATCTCATTCATTGATTTGGAGACGATGAGGAGAATATGCTAGCAACTTTTATTCTTGGCCATGAGATTAGATTTTGCAATTAAAAGGCTGATTAATCCATTGATTCCAATAAAGAGACGCCTATCGTCGTAATGAGTTGTTGAAGGGTCAAAAGTTTCCTATCATTCCCTAAGTAATATTAAAAGTTTCATTTTTAAGTATAGTTTAAATGTGCAAACAATTTATTGTTTTCAATACTAATTAACACAAAGTGTCCTTTCATGTAGCATTATTTTTACTACAATTTTTTTCATGTAGTCTAACATGCCTAATTCCTAATTCTTATGGGGCATTTCTTCTTATTATTATTTTCTTTTCATATTTGAACTATTAACGGAATTATTTCCTGCATACATTTATGGTGATAATGTTTTAGGCAAGAATAACAAATGACTATAGCATAAACTCAAATTTAATTCATGGGGGCTTTACCTTATTGATCAATATTGTATCGCATTCATTCATAAAGCAGGTCTTTAAATTATGAAAAATAGAGTCAATATATTATAGGTATTGGGGGGTGTATTGTACAAGGGGTTTATAGGTATTGGGGGGTATAAAAATGGGTATTTGGGAAAAATACAGGATATCTAGTAAAAATAGGGTTTTTTTATTGCAAAAATGTATTGGGAATGGGGTTAAACAAAAGGATTTTGGGAGGTATTTATCAATATCTAGTGAAATTAGGGGTATTCGTTAATATCCCATGAACGAACGCATTATGTCACATGTTCATTGAGTGGAAACCTCGTGATTGAATTGCATGTATTGGAAAGTTGATCAATATTCAAATCACATTTAAAGTGTATATGGACATACTACATGTTATTAGTCCCTGCCCTTCGGGCTAGTAGGGACTATAGTAATCAGTTCTCTATGGATCTATTAATCCTGCACAGAAACCAAGGAATTTAACCTAAAGTTTTTCCAAATTCCTAAAATTTTTGACTCGCATTTTATATTTTATCGTAAGTTTTGAGTTTGGTGTCTTATTTGGCCTCATATCGAGGCAAAGTTAGGATAAAGTTTCACATACTTTACCTGGTTTGACCTTAAACTTAAGAAACAGGATACAAGATGAAGTAATGCTAACTTTCAAGTTAGCATTACTTCCCTAACATTAAATGTTTTCCCAATATATTTTCCCATGTAGAGTCCATATCTAATATGTGTTAGGTACATCTCTGCATGGCAGCAAATTCACAGATGTTGTGATCTTTGTTTCAGTGATGGAATTTTACTATTCTTTAACAACACCGAGGAGTTCATTGTCTGCCCCTGCCACAGTTGAATCTCAGGAGGATTCTGAGTTGTGTTACTTGCTGCTTGATAGATGAATACGATAGATGAATACGAGGATGACTATGAGCTGCTTAAAAGCGAACGTGCAATATGAAGACCCAGTGTAACTTCATGCTTATTTCGCGTAACTTCATGTTTATTTCATCGACTCTCCTGCTATATTGTCTTTTGTTCCACATTACAAACATGGTCATGTGAATTGAATCAAGAAGCTCAACCACTTGTGCTTTTTACAGGTAATGTTTTTACAAGTAAAATTTAAAGATTTATTTTGCCTTGAACTGTTTTGGTCATGAGAACTATTGATGCTCATGATGTTATCCATATGTGGTCAACAATTCGCTCATCTCTTCAAATTCAGTCTCGATAGTTGGTGCTTTGTGAAATGTAACATTTCTACTTGATTTATTTTCTTCACTTTTCTCGCATAGAGATACTTTCCATGAAGAAGTTGCATCATTTCTTTTAAATATTAGCCTCGACATCTATTATTTTGTGAAATGCAATGTTTCTACTTCATTTCTCTGCTTATAGGTTTCCTTATTTTAAGTTTTAGCCTCGAGAGATCTGTTATTTTGTGAAACCAAACTTTACTACTTGATTTCTCTCTATCAACTTTCTAAATTCCTACAGAGAGATGTTTTGCATGAAATTGCTCCATCTTTCTTAAATTTGGGCTTCGCCAACTGTTATTTTGTGAAATGCAACCTTTCTACTAGTTTTCATTACTTAAATTTCTTATGGATAGATGTTTTGCATAAAACTACGTGGTTTCTCTTCAAGTTTATCCTTGATCATTGTTATTTTGTGAAATGCAACGTTTCTACCTGATTTTTTGGTTTAAAAGTTTTGTGTAGGGATGTTTCCCTAAAATGCATCGTTTCTAGAAAGCTTAGCCTAGATTAGTTTTTAAATCCAAGTCTGTACTTAAAATTTCTTACCGAGAGATGTTTCTAAACAGTGTGTCTCTCTTAAACTTTAGTCTAGATAGCTGATATTTATGAAATGCAACGGTGAACTACTAGATTTCTCTGTTGAATATTTCTTAGGAATGGGTATTTTCCATGACATTGTGCCTATTCTCTTAAATTTTAGCTCTTAAATGAAGGAATCACTATCTCCTCTTAGGGATATTGCTTGTTGACTGCTTGGCCCTGCTAGATTTTCAAATGAAATGTCTCATGCTGAGAAACCATCAACATTTACATTTGTAATTGTGAAACCAAATCAATTCAAATTGCCAACAATCTAAAATAAGATTTACTGGAATTGAGCAATATGAAATTCAAGCTCTGAAAAATACATCTTAATTGTAATATGAACTTGTTTGTCGAACTGACTGTTTGTATTTAAACAAAAAAGTTATGTTTTACAATTCTATTTTGCCTCTGCTAGAGAATGATGTAGATATTGCACTGTAAACCATTTCTAAACTAATGGAATTTTTTTTATATAATTATGAAAACACCTATATGCTTTTTCTTGTGGTTTCTGATAATAGTAAAATGTATCCTTCAGAAACTTGTTTTTTGTTGGGATATGTGACAACACCTTTTTCGTGTAATTTCCATGTAATGTTAGTAATTTGCAGCCAGCAATCACAGCATCATCAAGCAAAATAACAAAACCAAACTCAGGCAAACAAAATTCCAACTTGATATGAAGAACAAGAGCAACCATGATGAGTATTACCAACAGTTGCAGAGTCATATGTAGAGGGAACATCGGGCAGGGACGGCACCCGCATAGACCCCGTGATCATAGTCCTATCTATGCCATCGCCCACAAAAATGAGATTAGTCTTATTGGGATGAATCTTAACAATCTCCTCATAGACCTTGGCCTTGATACATATCACGAATCTCCTCTTAAATTTTATCTCTTAAATAATTTTTTGAGAAATTAAGGAATTTATGGTGTTTGTGTTTGTAGAAAATTTGATAGTAATGCTTGTTATATCTAGTGCAAAAAAATATGTTAGCCAAAGTTCATTGTTTCACTTGAAAAAAATGCATAAAGAAAGGAAACAACTTAGAAGCTATGGATTTTTCAGCTAAACTTGGCATGACTTACATGTATCAGACCAGGATGAGACTATACTACATCCCCAAGATAAGTTGCACCACGATAACCAACATCTATCAAACTATATGTGTTCAAGCGCCTTGAATGAAATCAAACACCTTTTGACCTCCCTTCATCGAGGCTTCCACGAGCTATCTGATCAAACCCTAACTAATTCCATCCACCTTGTTGCACATAATGATCGATTCCCAACTCCTAATGCTTAAGCAGACCAGTGAGTGCTTCATATCAGTGAGTGCTTCTGAACAAGGCCATCTAATCTAGTGACTACGTGATATCTAGGGAGGGAGGATCAAACCCATATAAGTGTGAGTGTGATGCATGGTGACTATGTGGAGCATTCAACATGCATGTAAACCATGTGGAATCATTATTGCTACTTGCATCGTAAACCCAAAAAGAATATTGATAATAACATATACTGGGAAAATGTAAAGCTAAAAATATATTAATAATAGCATATCGTGGGGAAAAATTAAAGCTATTTACTTTTATATTTAAAAGTAAATCCATTTTATATTTACGTAGAATGTGCACATTATCCCTGTCTCTCTATCTATATCAATATGACCCCCGAGAAAGCATTATATTGCTTTTTGCACATGTAAACATGACTGAGACCGCATTATATATATGTCTTTATTATCACTATGAATGAAATAGTATTATATCTACACGACATCTGAACAAGCTTGATTTAGTTTGGACTTGCAAGAGAAGCATATTGTCGACCTTCAGAATATGGCGGCCTCATGGATAAAGAATTAGAAGTTTCCAACAATTGATTTCGTGGCGATGTTGAGGACTTCGACGATTTCATGAACATACTAGGGCAATGATTTTTGGAATTCATAATGTGCTAATGAAGGGATCGGGTTCGCTCTGCAGGAGATCATTTCCCATATTCGCCTTTGAGCCTCTTCTGCAATTTATACGGTCAACGTGAACAACAAAGTTACAATGGCTTCTCCAAGCACAAGTGAGAATAGATCATTCTCACAATTCTCAATTTATAAAGCACCTAGAAATGCTATTATCAATAACACCTCCAATCGAAAATAGTGACGTGGGATGAAAGTTGGAGAGCAACAAGCGAATGGTCGAATCATTTCATGGTGCAGTTAATTACACGAGGGCATTGAATGGTTGAACGCAATACAGTTATATCAATGTCACTATATATATTTTTATATTTGTAGTACCTATGAAGGTTGTCCATGCCTATATTATATTGGTCAAAATGCATATGCTATTAGTTGGTTCCTATTTTATTAGTCAAAAATTCCATAATTATTAGTCCATGCCTATAGTCAAAATGCATAGACTTCATATTAGTTCGCCTAGGCTCAGAAAGATTGCAATGTATAAAATAAACAAGTCTTTGAAGGATGCTCCCAGTGCAAGGCTCCTTTATGTGACGCTTCAAAAACCATTCTAGCAAGACATGGATACGTAATGTTTTTAGCTCATTAAATTTTGTTGGAGATGTTTGTACAGTAGAATGGTTATAATTTGACAAACTCGGCATAAATTTTTTCAAGTCCCTTTCGAATTTTCAAATACATTGTGTCAATTTTACAAGCTTCCTTTAGATTACTAAGAGAGCATATGCTTAAAATTTGAAAAATAAATTCATTTCAAAAAATTATTTAATTATACTATGTAGCTTTTATGATTGCAAGTCTATGAGTTGTTGAAGGGTCAAAAGTTTCCCATTATGCACTAAGCAAGGTTAAAAGTGTTTTTTTTTACGTATAGTTGAAAGGAATGCATGAGTTCATATGTATGTAGTGGTAAGAACATTCAATTTAGTCTGAAGTCAATAAAAATATTCAATTTGTATTTTATGGACCCATATCTTCCTTTTTCCCTCTTTTTCATATTTGCATGTTGTGTGTTTCATTGGCTTAACATGGTATCAGAAATAACTATTATATTTCTCATGAGGGATTGCTTTGTATCATTAGTAGATTTGTTTAATTTTTTAGCGAAGTAGAGAAGTTGCCTCTTCCTATCTATTGATATGCTTTGTATTTATTATCTTGTTAATTTTTCACCCTTTCTTGCAAGGTACCAATAACTCCAGCTCAATATACATAAATACTTCTAGAAATGTTTCACCACCCGGTCTCCACTTAGTGAACATGTGACATAGCATGTGAGTTCGTGGGATATTAAAGAATACCTCTAATTTCACTTGATATTGATAAATACCTCCCAAAATCCTTTTGTTGAACCGTCCCTCCCAATACATCTTTCTGATAAGGAAAACCACCATTTTACTAGATATCCCCTATTTTTACCAAATACCCCTTTTTGTACCCCATAATACCTATAAACCCCCCCATGCCCCACATCCCCACGTTCATACAATACCTACAATATCTTGACTCTATTTTTCATAATTTTAAAACCCCCTTTATGAGTGAACGTGATAAGATATTGGCCAACAACGTGAAGCACCTATGGGTTTCACCCCTTTTACCATATGGCTTTTTTCGAAAGTCAAATTGAGCAGTTATATTATGTTGTTTAAATGCATTTTCAAATGCCTTATGCTTAATACTCTATAAACAAGAAAAACAATTTATAATCTAAGTTAGATTTTTGGGGACAAGTATCCAAATAAATTCCCATAGTTATTTCTCATATGAAACATAATTTCTTTCTTAGGGAGCTTATAAATCCTTTCACATGGATGTGCAAAAACCAAGACAAAGGGACATGCTCATGAGTGTCAATGTTGAGGTTGAGTTCGATAGTTTAACAGAGACACTCGTCCCTTTTAAACTACGATTCAACCCCTTGACCATTCGAGGCCTAATCCCTAGTCTGCATTCATGAAGGGTACCTTAGTGGCCAAAAAATAGGTTTATCATTAGGTACCTTTCATGGGATTCCACAGGCATCTAATACCAATAGTTGTTGTCTTCTTGGACCTACCCCAAGAGTGCTTCACTATAATTGTTTCTATCATACCTTCATTTGTCGTCTTTGGTGGTTTTATCTCCACTTGTTGAGAGTAGTTGGAAGGCCCAGTAGCGAATTGAATGAAAGATCACTATTGTCATATAAACATAGTTGTACACTCCAGAAAACAACATGCAAAACCCACCATATAAATGCATTTTCTATTTATGTGTTATTTAATCACACTTTTACAACAATTATGCACCACCTAGCCTCTTATTTTGACTTAGTCACATTTTTATGTAGGGATTGCAACATTGAAATTTGCATGCCTACTTTAGCATTTATATATTGTTATTCATATCTTCCATGTTACATTTATATGTACCTATAATTCATTTACGTGTTTTCTTTACACAAGTTCCTTACATTTTCTTATTATAAAGTTCCTATTTACCTATTTGCTTTCCACTAGTTCCTTACATTACTCATCTTCCTCTTCTTTTTGTTGACACTTTCTTACCTTTAGAAACATATTTTCAAAATTGTTTCTTTCTCTTACTCACAATTCCCTCTACTATATGGCTTCTTTCCCAACAACACTTATTTTCATCCCAAAAACTTTAAACTTTATTCTCTCCAATTTGTCTCAAGTGACTATGGACCCATGGTCACCTTGTACGTTTTCTACCCATTGAAAATCCAACTAAAAAACATGCATTTCACCTTTACATGTGTGCCCTTTTTTCCACCTTTTCTCATTTGTCATTGTTGTTCATGCATACTTTATTCTCATGTTCTTTACATCCATGTCTATTTTTTTTCACTCTCCCCTTTCATCTACAAGTTTTTTCTTTGACATTGTGCTTCTACTTCAAAATGGCTACCCAACAGATAGAAAATGTCATTGACTTATTGCTTGCAATGTCCTCCGACATACATCCATTCCTGCAGATCATTGATATCAAACATGTCCACTCTATTCAAATTGCAACCTTGAGCTACCACACTATTATCTCCATTGGTGCACACATGAAACATGTAATGTTCCCAACAAAGTTTAATGGCCTTGTTTCTTTAGCAACACCTCAAAGGCATTTAATTATACACCTCACAAAATGGACCTATGTATAAGTCCTTAACCAATGCATGTAAGCTTCATCCATTGTTTACTAATATGCTTGAAATAATTATTTCACCCCATGCCAACCACTCATTTGATATTTGATTATTTTCATTTTCCATATAAGACGATCATACTACGAGAATTGGAAATCATCAATACTTCATCGACATTGATTGGCCATGCAATTACTATATTTCCCCCACCTACTTTCTAGATAGTCACCCCCTTTCCGTCGGTGCAAGAACCACTGCTAAAAAAACAATGCATGCTTACTCAAATTCCTTCCTCATCTACCATCCAAACACCTATTCCTATCATAGAATTAACCATGTACAACTCAAACTATGCCATAAAGGGTCAAGCAAAGGAAAAAATAACACTTTATCAATTCAAGAACCAACAAGGCTATGGCAAGGTCTTTGTCTTTAACTGTGTTGACATCGGGGGGGGGTGATACATATCACTTGCTTTAATGATTCCACATATACATTTTGTGATCAAATCAAAATTGGTCATGTCTACCTGATCTCCAAAGGCACTATCAAACGAGAAAACAAACTATATAGCCACTCAAATGGTGATTGGGAGATATTCTACATACAACATCCCTAGTTCAACATTGCCTAGGGAAAAGTACATTGATTCCATGGCTGCATTTCACCTTCAATGATTTGAATTGGATCATTATATTATTTTTCATCTATCCCGATGCTTTCAAAGTGAAAAAAATTGGAGGAATCGGCTTGTAAGGTCCTTTTAGTGGCAAGTCGCAATTTGGGAAATTAGGGTCCAGAACCTTCCGAATCCATTTTGAGGATTAAACGATGTTTTGGGGGTTCTGGTGTCCAAAACTAGTGCACACCCCCTTGACGGTGTTCTACACTTCGAGGCCTTTCCAATAGTGTAGATCGTACATCAATCAAAGCTCATATGCAAAAGTCATGCCTCCCACAAGTTGACCTATTGTGTTGACCACCATGGTATGAGAGGATGCCATGTTAGCCCATGTTACTCATGCATATGGGGATAGCCATGTGAAGAATATCAAGAAGATTCTAGAAGGTCCAAAACATTATCACAATTGAGGGCTGAGGAAGTTAAAAACCTACCCCTAGATGGCTATCGGGCTATGTTAAATATCAGACCACTAGGAGGAGAAGGGGTTCCATTCTATGTTATTGTATTTTGTTCCATAGCATAGAAGAACAACTAGGAGTGGAAAATCAGAGAGCATAACAGAGGGGGTTAATGTTATGTAGTAGCCTAACAGGCTACAGGTCTCAGGTAACTCCATAAAGAGTGCCTTCTCCTTTGTACTTTCAATATTCCATACCAAAGAAGAGAGAGCAGAGCAGCCTCACCTTTTACCTGGGTTTTCTCTCGTAAGGATTTCCCATACCAAATATTTGTGTTATTTTGTGGATGGTGTGTGATTTTATTTTCCTCATTTTATCTATTTTATGCATAAGCATAAAATCATTAACTAAATATTTTGGAATCTAAAAGAATTTAACCTTCATAGTGTAGATTTTAGTTTCATTTATTAGATTTGTTGTGACGATTTTTCCAGTGGAATATCCACAACATTTTATAGATCATATTGGTATCAGAGCAAGTTTTATTTTGGGTATTTGTGGGAAGTTGTAGGATCTAGGAATCAGCTTAAAGACAAGTTGCAGAAACCCTAGCCATGGCAGACGAGTCTATTCATGACAACCCTCAAGATCAATCAAAAGAGAGATTTGAGAGGTTGGAAGCGCAATTCACCAATATTAGTTGCAATATGAACCTCCTCATGGTGGCTCTAGCAAGAAAGCTCGGACCCTGCGAAGATTATGGAGGCTCTAACTCGGAGATTAGATCAGAGGGAAAATTGGGAGATCAGGAAGACCCGAGAAAGAAGTCATGAAAAGAACCCAAGAAATAACAGTCGAGTTCGAGTGTCATTAACCCTTCACAATATCTATTCAAGATGGAAGTGAAAGTGGACATAAAGCCATAACAAGGTGAGATTGATGCATTAAAAATTAATCATTGGTTGCAACAACTAGAAGTTTATTTTAGCATTCACCATAAATATGAAGAGTGGAAGATTTCGTTTGTTAGATTGAAGTTAGAGGGCCATGATTTTACCTAGTGGGAAAGCCATACAGAAACATTTAGGATGGAGGGTGATTCGTTAGTAACTAGGTGGGAGGACTTCAAAACCCTCATAAAGTCCCAATTCTACCCTATCGGGTATGTAGAAGACCAATGGATCCGATGGCACTACTTTAGGTAGAGGAAGGGGAAGAGTGTACAGGAGTACACTAGTGAGTTCAAAAGATGGTCATCATGTTGGGGATCTCTCCCAAGAACCCAGATGTACTCCTCAAATATATGGGGGGTTTATATAGTCGTTTATGAAAGCAAGTGATGCTCTTCAAGCTAGTGGTGATGGATGAGGCATGTGTATAGGCATAATACCTGGAAAACATAGGTCAAAATATGGGGCATCCAAGTGGTTCGAAGAAGAAAGAGTGCTAAGAAGCTTCCGAGGAGGGGAACAAGAAGTGGAAAGGGGGAAAGATAAGAATAAAACACCCACTACACATCATTGCAAAGATCTCGACAACCATTGCAATCATTGCAACATTGATGGCCACACTGAGGAAAAGTGTTGAAAACTACATTCAAAGTTGAACCCAAAGAACCACAAGAAAGACAAAAAGAAAAAGAACCTTCTAGCCACATATTCAAGCAATCAAGTTGAAAGTAGCTCAAATGTGGATGAAAAGATTTTTTGGGTTGTTATATTCTTTGCAGTAAAAGTCGAAGGTCAAGGTGGATCGACCAGGCAAAATTGAAGTCAAAGTAGTCTACAATAAGTCGAAGAGGTCAACCGACAAGAGGTTGACAAGCGATCGTATGGCAACCAACTAAAGACCAAAACATTTGTAGCTTATGGTTTGTGTGGATCTGTAATTGTTCTTGGGTGCCTTTGTTTAGGGTTTTTCCTACTATAAATCATATAAATAAGGCGTGTTGTAATGTTGTAAAATAAAATCTTTAGAGAAATCATTTTAGAGGTTCTTTGTCATGTAGATGTAAGTAAAATTGGCTATAGGGTTGTTCTTGTGTAAAACAGGAAGGTATTATGTAAATTGTGTCTTAGGTGTAGACTAAGGTTAGGCATGTAACCTTTTATTTCAAATGAATAACACAATAAGAGAGCAAGACACTCAAGGAATGTTGGTTTTCCCATTTGGGTTTCCAGGGTAAAATCTTTGTGTATTGTGTGTTTGCTTTGTCGTATCTTGTATAGCTTAAATATTTCTTCCTCTCTTTTTCCAAGTTTAGCATGGAAACGTTCTATTTCCTATCATGTGGTATCATAGTTTGGTTTAACAACCTCATATCTGAGCTAAACCCTAGGTCCAGTAAGATTCGTAAGTCATAAATCTTTAAAGTTGTGCTTAAAGAATGGCAAGTATCTCGAGAATAGAGATCGAAAAATTCAATGGCCAAAATTTTGAGCTTTGGAAGCATAAAATCGAACATCTCCTTGTAGATCGAGAACAATGGGCAACAATATATCCAGGTACCATTCCGACAGGTATGTCGGGGGAAGAATGGGAGAAACTTGAGAGAAGGGAAAGGAGTGCAATTTGACTATGTCTTAGGTGTAGGCCAAGGTATGATGTCGATTGTGTCTTAGGTGTAGACCAAGGTTAGGCATGTAACCTTTTATTCTGAATGAATAAGACAACAAGAGAGCAAGATTCTCAAGGAATGTTGGTTTTCCCATTCGGGTTTCTAGGGTAAAATCTTTGTGTACTATGTATTGTTTGCTTTGTCATATCCTTGATAGCTTGAATCTTTCTTCCTCTCTTCTATTAGGTTTAGCATGGAAGTGTTCTATTTCCTAACAAGATTGTATGCACATATGTGCAAAAGGAGGTGAATCTGAGTAGCCTTCATCACCAAGAAGAGAAGAAGATGACCAAGCTCTTCCACATCAAGATTTGTGTCAAGAAGACCAAGATAGATGCTTTGTTTCACTCTGGTTCATGGGCCAACAGTGAATCTGGCCAATGAGATTGGATTGGAGCTTCATGATCATCCTAGCCCCTATCCATTGGGTTGGGTAAATAAGGATTCGGATATCAAGGTAACAAAGCAGTGCAAGATTAAAAAAATTGTAAGTGTTGATTTTATGGATGAAGTAGAATTGGATGCAGTACCATTGCATGCATGTGGAGTAGTGTTTGGAAACCCCTACATGTATATGAGGGATGCTACCTTCATGTAGAGAGCCAATCAGTACCACCTCATCAGGGATGAGAAATCCTTCATCATCATTGCATACAAAGGCACATTAAAACTTTCACTGGTAAGCGCCAATCAAGCTAAGAAATCGATTAGTTCTAGCAAGAAATATGTTTTAATTTTTCTAAGAGAAAATTAGTCAAGTGAAGAATCTCTAAACATAAACATATCCCTAGAAGGGTGTACTAAGGAGTAGAAACATGAATTGGAGGAGTTTCTACATGAATACAAAGGAGTGTTCAAGGAGCCTAAAGGGATACCACTCAAGAGGGATGTGGAGCATGAAATACAGTTATTTCCATACTCCCCATTGTTGAATATTGGGTTGTATAGACAGTCTATTCTAGAAATGAATAAAGTGAAGAAGCAGTTGCAACAATTGTTGGAGTAGGGTGTGATTCGACCAAGTACCTCACCTTGTGGGTGACCCGTCATCATTGTACCCAAGAGGGATGGGACTTGGAGAATGTTCTGATTACAAGGCATTGAACAAGATTACACTGAAGAATAGCTACCCTCTGCCAATGATCGATGATCTATTGCACCAACTGCATCATGCGAAGCACTTCATTAAGCTGGATTTGAAATCATGATATCACCAAGTACGAGTCAAAGAATAATATATATGGAAGGCTACCTTCAAGAATAGGCAAGGTTTGTATGAGTGATTGGTTATGCCATTCAGTTTACGCAATGCACCAACTACATTTATGACACTAATGAATGATGTTTTACGCCCTTATCTAGATTCATTTTTTATTGTTTATTTGGATGATATACTAGTTTATAGTGCTACCTGGGAGGAGCACATCTCATGTTTTACGCAAGTGTTAGAGACCCTGAAGAAGCACCAATTATTGTCCATTCTAAGGAAATGTAAGTTTGCTCAGCGGTCTTTTGTGTAACTAGGGTATGTGATTAGTGGAGGTGAACTCAAGATAGATCCCGCCAAGATGGAGGCCATTATGAAATGGCCAGTTCCTACAAATTGCACAGAAATTAGGAGCTTTGTTGGGGCAACACAATACCTGTGGAAGTTCATAACTTTGTTTTCAACATTAGTTGCACCACTCCATGTAATAAAAGCAGGTAGTAAGAGTTTCCAGTGAGAGAAGAATCAACAAAAGGATTTCGATGAGCTAAAAATAAAGACCAGTCAAGCACTAGTGCTCGCACTACCAAACTTGCATAATCCCTTCGAAGTGGAGACATATGCAAGTGGGTACGTCATTCAAGTAGTCCTAATGCAGGGATGAAGGCATGTTTGCTATCATTCTGAAGTATTTCATGGGGAGGTCCTCAACTACCCTACCTAAGACAAGCAGCTCTATACCCTGGTACAAGATGTCAAAAATTGGAAGCACTATCTAATGGGAAAGGAGACCATCATCCACACAGATCACGAACCGCTCCAGTATTTACAGGCCTAGAGTAAGTTATAGCAAACCAGGCAATACAAATGGATGGGTTTCTTACAACAATTTCATTTGGTCATAAAGTATAAGAAGGGTAGTACAAACAAGTTGGTAGACATGCTTTCACAACCACCCACATCCAAGATTACAACTTTGGGAACTCTATTGCACATGGAGCCTTTTACCCACGATGCATACAAAGAGGCATACACAAAAGATGAGGACTTCAAGGAGGTGTTTAAGTAGCTACAGGGCCAAATTCATATAGAATAAGGTGACAACAAGGTTGACTATCATTTCCATAATGGTTTACTCTACAAGCTCGACAAGCTCTATGTCCCTAAAAGTGAACGACTACAACTTATCAGGGAAGAAAAGTTCTGGGACATTTTGGTGTTGGGAAGACAGTTACCAATTTACAGAGGTATGTTTACTGGCCCATAATGCAAGAAGATGTAGCACATTATATTAGACGATGTACACTTTGTTGTACCAACAAGCCCAGTAACTGTAAGCAAGGTTTATACCATCCCTTACCTATACCCACTTGACCTTGGGAAATAATTCCCATGGATTTTATGGGAGGTTTACTAACCATGCAGAAGGGACATGACTATTAATTGTGGTAGTTGGCAGGTTCAACAAGATGTACATTCTCATGCCTTGTAAAAAGACCATCGGTGGATAAGAGGCAGCAAACAAGTTCTTTAAATAGGCATGGGTACACTTTGGGATACCAAGGAGCACCACCTCAGACAGGGATACCAATTTTCTCAGTGCATTTTGGAATACATTGTGGGAGAAGATGAACACTAAGTTGAAGAGGTCTACAACATTCCATCCACAAACAAATGGGCAGACATAAGTACTCAACATGACTTTGGTACATCTTTTGAGGGGTTACAATCAGAAGCATCTGAAGACCTAGGATGAAAATCTGATCTATATACAACACTCTTATAATAGAGAAGTCCACACTTCTACTAGTAAGTCATCTTTTGAAACTTGCTTTGGATATTTTCCACGTTCACCCTCATATGTATATCAACATCAAAGAGGAGTGAGGGAGGACCTCACAGGAGATGCCTTAAGAGAAGAAAAAATTGTTGAGAAGATCAGGCAAATCCATTTGCAAGTATAGGAGATAGTGAAGAAGTCATGGGAAAAGTACAAGGCTAGACATAACCAACATAGAACAGAGAAAACATTCATAGTGAGAGACAAAGTATGGTTGTTGTTGAATAAGGAAAGAATACAAGGTCTCGGTAAGAAGATCAAGGCCATGCAATATGATCATTTTAAGGTATTGGAAAAGGTGGGAGACAACGCCTACAGACTCAGTCTACCCCCATACATGCGCATTTTCTCGGTAGTGAATGTGGAGAATCTCAAATTCTATGAGCCCTCCATGTTAGATCAGGAGGAGGAGAAGATCCTACCTTCCTTAGAGGATTTGGCACCATATGCTCATGCAGAGTTGGTAAAGGACACAATTTTGCAAAAGCGATATAGAACTAGAAGACAGGGATAACATGACCTTTGGCATATTGGGTTGAAAGGGAAACTTCCAAGCAAAGAAAAGTGGCACCCCAGGGAGAAGGTAGAGGAAAAATATCCTCGCCTGATTCAATAAAGATTTTGGGGACCAAAAGCCTCCCTAAATGGGGAGGTATGATCTGAATTTGATCATTATATTATTTTTCATCTATCTCGAGGCTTTTAGAGTGAAAAAAAAAATGGAGGAATCATCTTGCAGGGTCATTTTAATGCCAGGTCCCAGATTGGAAAATTAGGGTCTAGAGCCTTCTAGAACCATTTTGAGGCATTAAATGGTGTTTTGGGGGGTTTTGGCGTCCAAAATAAAGCACACCCCCTTGACGATGTCCTACACTCTAATACCTTTCCAATGGTGTAGAACATGCGTCAATCGAAGCTCGTATCCAAAAGTTATGCCTCCCACAAGTTGACCTATTGTGTTGACCACCATGGCACGAGAGGATGCCTCGTCAGCCCCCATTACTTATGCATATGGGGCTAGCCACGTGAGGACTTTCAAGAATATTATAGAAGGTCCAAAACCTTATCACGTTTGAGGGTTGAGGAAGTAAAAAACCTACCCCTAGATGGTTATCGGGCTATGTTAAATACTAAGCCACTAGGAGCAGAAGGGGTTTCATTCTATGTTATTGTATTTTGTTCCATAATAAAGCAAAACAACTGGGAGTGGGAAATTAGAGAGTATAACAGACGGGATTGATGTTATGTAGTATCCTAACATGCCATGGGTCTCATGTAACTCCATAGAGAGTGCCTTCTCCTTTGTACTTGCATTATTTCCATACAAGAGAAAAGAGAGCAGAGCAGCCTCACCTTCTAATTGGGTTTTCTCTGGTAAGGGTTTCCCAGAGAAAATCTCTGTGTCATTTTGTGGATGGTGTGTGATTTATTTTATTGCTCTCTATTTTACGCATTTTATCTATTCATGCATAAGCAAAAAGTCATTAACTAAATATTTTGGAATCTAAAGGAATTTAACCTTCATAGTGTAGATTTTAGTTTCATTTATCAGATTTGTTATGACAAATTGTTCCAGTGGAATATCCATGACAATTTATAGATCTTTCAAGTCAATCAATGAAATCAGATTGACAATTGTCAACTCCATTGTTGACATTATTGGTCTGGTCACTAACACACCCCCTACCTCCCCTATACACATGAAATATTGATCATAAACTATGAAAAAACAGTCCATCTAAACGACATTCCAAGCTAGCAGTGATGTGACATTGTGGGGAGACCACTCTCATGTAGAGGGCAAGGAATTATCTAATTTATGTTCCATAAGCACCCATCCTATCCTTGCAATTAAGGGAGAGCATGTAGTCAAGTTCAATGGTAAGACTATTCAGACTATATCCAAATCCATCATTCTAATAAACCTGTATATAGAATAAACACATAGGCTAACATGATGGTTTAAGAAAGAGGATTTACATGCTCCCTCCCCATCCTTAACTACAAGATATGTAAATGTTCCTAAGAGGATAAAAAAAAAAAARTATTATTGAGGTTGCCAACATCTARCCYTTTGGAAAAGATGATAGGATTTGAATTAAGGCCACCATAACAAAAATATGTGCAAACAACATCTTCTACCTTACCTACCCTTTGCTCATCATTGATAGATAATGCATAAAAAGTCATCCAAAATAACARCAACAATTGACATTGTCCCAAATGTAATGTCAATCTATCCGACTATGATCTGACTATGATTATAGGTATTTGCTTAAAATTGACTAGGAGGAACACACATGGTCACTAGAATCCATTGTCACTTTTGAGGATGCAGTTACTAATCTGATACAAATTAGTGCAAAAGACTTTCTCTTATTGCCTTCTGAACTCGACCCCACCAAATAAGTAGTTTCCAAAGTTGAATGTAGGAAACCCATATTCACATCTTATGTGAAGATGAAAACATTTAAAGACACATAACACTTGAAAKKCATATCATGAGAATGAAGAATTTAGATTTTGAAGCTAGGAACAAGCTATCACTTCATGAAATCAGCAAGTTCCAACAAACACARAGAGATGCAATATTTTTTTATTCCCTCCATTTTTTAAGCCTTTATTTCAATCCTTTCATGCCTAAACATATGTGCCTTTCATGTATACATTCATATTCCATTTCAAATTAACATGTAAGGCATATTTAAGTTTTCCCAATTGCCTAGTTCTACTACTTTTCTATTTTCTTTTCACGTATGATTATGTTTATTAGTGATATTTTCAAATTTGTTCAATTTTTACATTCCAAACATTACAAAGCTTATTAAAAACTTCATGTCTAGATCTATCACTAACTTTCCATGCATTCCATTTATTACATTTATCTACCTATGATATTGTTTACTTTAACTTCATATATCATATTTAAAAATATACATACGCATTTTAGACAATTAACATGGTTTAGATGTTTCTTTGTTATTCTTTGGCTTTGAATAAAAAACTTGAAGCAAAAGTTATTATTGTTATAAAATATATGAGATTTCATCTTTGTGCATAGGCTTTTTTTAACCATTATAGAGTTGTATAAGATATGAAATATAGATCTCTTATCAATGTAAATGTTTCATTCAATCACTTTTATCTACATATAACTCCTTTTATTAGTCCTTGTTGAAGGCGTAGAGGGACTATAGCAATCAATAATTCGTTGACTTCATATTAATATGTGTTTTGACTATAAATTTTTGCATCATCTCTATTGTTCGAGCTAGAGAACTAAAAATATTATTTTTTATATAATAAAAAAAACCTTATATGGCATCATCTCATTGGAGAATAGATTCGAAGTCTTATTGCCATCTTCACTATTCCCAATGTTTTAAATGCTTAGATATCCAAAGTTTTGAGCATCGACACTCTTTTTTAATTTTTTTATTTGTATTGAAATGTTTAGATATCCAAAGTTTTGAGTATCGACGCTCTTTTTTAAGGTTTTTATTATTTCTATTTTTATTGAAATGTTTACATACCGAAAGTTTTGAGCATTGACACTCTTTTTGAGGTACTTGAATAGGCCTGATAGCTTAAATGTTTACATAGCGTGAGGCCCTTAAACAGGCCTGACAGCTTAAATGTTTACATAGCGCGAGACCCTTAAACAGACCTGACAACCTTAAATGTTTACTTAAATAGGCCTGTCACAGTACATTTTTCCTCGAATTTTTCCATACAATGTTGCAGTGAATTTGGACAATATTGTTGTCCATTGTTACTCTCATAGCCATCATATGTTTCATACTTCTTCTATGCTTGGAATGCAATTTACTCATCATTGAAGATACATATATTGTTTACTGGTTCATTGGTTGTTGCTTGTTCGTCGGTTCATTGGTTCGTCAGTTGTTGTTTGGTTCAACTTTGCAAGGTTGAGGTCCTACACCTGGAGTTGGACTTGTTGGTGCTTGCTGCTTGCTTTTGTTTGCTTCAATTTTGCAAGGTTGGAGTTGTTTTTTCACTTTGCAGGGTTCAAGTCCTGCACCCACAATTCGACCAACGATTCTGTCATTCATCATTGACGAGTAAGTTTCGATACCATAGTTCCATTCATATTTGTTCTTTGTTGCTTATTGTTTACAATTTGCTAGTAAGAATGTTTAAGTATTTCCACTTGCATGGTCATGATATGTTTCATATTTCTTCTATGCTTGGAATGCAATTTATTCATCATTGAAGATACATATATTCTTTATTGGTTCACTGGTTTGGTTGTTGCTTGTTCACTGGTTCGTTTGTTGTTGCTTCTTGTTCTTTGGTTCAATTTTGCAGGGTTGAGGTCTTGCACCTACAATTGGACATGTTCATGCTTGCTCACTGGTTTGTTTCTTGCTCCTTGCTTTTGTTTGCTTCGACTTTGGAAGGTTGGGGTCATGCACTGGCAGTTGGAGTTGTTTTTTGCACTTTGCAGGGTTCAAGTCCTGCACCCACAATTGGGCCTGTGATTCTGTCGTTCATCATTGACAAGTAAGTTTCAATACCATACTTTCATTCATATTCGTTGTTTCCATTTTGCAAGTATGAATGTTTAAGTATTTATTCATCATTCTTATCCTGCAGACTTTCCATAGAGTTTGGCATATCTTTTTCTCTTGCTCTTAAATTTTCCTCCGATTTTTTCCCCAAGCTTTGCACCATGTGCATGCCAATGTCGTCTACACAACTCCGGCTATCATTTTTTCTAGCATTACAAATCCCAATCATTTGTCGTATGTGACGAAGTGGAAATCTAACGCCTCAATTGAATAAGGAATTCTTCAGCCTTCGCACCTTGCCCTCGATGATATTCCCAGCTTTCCCGGGAATGAGTACCTACCTATCCCGTACGGGAATCGAACCCGTGTCTTTCGCATGAAAAATACGATATCAAGCTTGTTGCCTTTGCACGATGTTCTTGTAGAAGAAAACTGGAGGTAGGTGTAGAAGGGCTAGGTATGATACAACGGTGGCTAAGATGCAACAAAATTGGCATATATTTCCCTCCTGCTCTTAAATTTTGCTCCAATTTTTTTCTCCAAACTCTGAACCATACCTACATGCCTTTGCAAAATGTTCTTGTAGAAGAAAAATGTGTTGAGATGGTGCTAGCAATAATAGTTTTCCATGGATTGCAAGTTGCAATATTCAATCTCTATACCGCTTCGCGTGCAACATTGCTAACATAATGAATGTTTTTTTCAAATGCATTACACAATTTACATCTGAACGAAAACATTATCATTCTAGGAGACTTCAGTGTTGACATGCTACAAAATAGTGCCATAACAAAAGAATGGAAAACTACATGTGCACTTACAATCTCCGCTTTCTTTTGGTTAAGATAAAACATGTACAAAACACACTTATTGACCAGATATGGTGAAATGTGTCCATATCACAATACAACCTCTTTATCTTATACACAAACTGGTCTGACCATGATATAATTTGTCTTGTACCTGAATTATGAAATATACATCAAACATATTACAAAAATATATTTCCATGTCTCAAAGCATATATGGATACTTTCTTGCACAAAACTAAATCATTCAGCAAGGACCATCCAAATTCTTAATATATTTTGGCTTGTAATATATTTTAGCCGAGAAATTTTTTATATAACCACAACCATGGATCAAGAAAAACAAAGGTTCATGCTTCTAACTCTATCTTTTATTTTATTCATTTGATTCTCATATATTGTATGTACATATTACTTGTTATCCATTACATACCAGCTTACATTCATGTTCATTGTATTTTGTGTGTTCCCACATTGAAACAAATAGAATAACTGGAGAAGACGAAGGACTCTTAACCACTAATGTAAAAGAGGAGATACAAAGGTGCATGCTTCTATTCTTATTTCATATTCCATTGTTTTGTATTTCATTTATTGTATGTATATTTGTTCTACTGCTTTGCGCCTAATTTATTGTATGTAGATACTACATATCTTCCTACACAATAACTTATATTCATGTCAATTGTATTTTTTGTGTTGGTACATTGAAATAAATAAAACTGTATTTATTGTTTTACATGTCTTTCTACATACCAACTTACCTTCATGTCCATTGTATTTTCTGTATTGATACATTGAAATAAATAGATTAGTTGGACAAAAGGATGAAATCTTATATGCCACAGCAGAGGAAGTTGAAGTACAATCTTCAAAAAGGTATACCAATTGTGTTATTAAATCAAACACACAAAACGAGTAGGTGGATAAAATATTCGACTAGAAAATGATGATTTTGAAATAATGGGCCTTTGTTGAGACTTCCCGCTTCTGAAAATATCCCTCCCCTTTTCTATTTTCCCACTCTCTATTATCTTTTTTTTTCCTTCGTCTATACTTGACTGAATTCCCCTTTCTTTTCCCCCTCTACTTTCCCTTTCTAATTGCTCTACTTAGCCATTTTTCTGAAAATGTCTAGGTGCGTGGGTTGGCGGACTCATGGGTTCACATTTATACTCATGCTTCTATATCACGAGTCTGACTGACGGCTTCCTCATTCCATACTTAGCCACTTTTTCAATCGCGGGTTCCTGGGTTGGCTGGTTCAAAATTGCGCTTCTATTGTTACATGTCCTTCAAACAACACCCAGAGTTCCGTGATATACAAATTGACAGTCGGACTCCCTGGTTGGCGAGCTCAAGATTGCGCTTCTATTCTTCCATGACCTGCAAACAACTTCCCTTGATGTCATGTTCCGTGTTACACATTTTTGCACTCAAAATTTCTGAGGCATACAATTTGAGAGTCTGGTCCTCATGTTTCCTGAGTATCCCTTGACACCCTATTTCATATTCCATCTCCTTTGAGCCTGCATGTGACATCCAGAACAATTATGAACAATATACAATGCATATGCTTATTTAGTCATTCTGATGTTCATTTACACATGCTTGCATCAGAAAAAGTTGGACGACTGATATGGGCATGAGTAGGTAATCATCGCAAACATCAACAGAATGACAAGGCCAAAAGTAAAGATTCATACATTGTGCTCTTGCTATGTTTACCAAACAAATATCCTAAGCTATTTATTCATCTATGCCATGATAGATATGTCGATGTCATCTACAACACATGCTTTGCAATTCACAAGAAGTATTGAAGAGCGCAAGTGAAACGCCCAACATAGTGCAAGATCCGCGAACTAAGAAGTATGGTTACAAAACTCTGACCTGCATACTTCATCCAAGTTGTGCATCTACTTGTACATTTATGCCAAAAAAAAAAAAATGATGCAAACTGCCATTCACATTACTTTTTCTGTTCAAAAAATGTCACCAGGTCCAAACTTAGAACACCCAATATACTATCGATAGAAGGCTTGAACAACCGTCGAAATGGACAAGTGTTCATCATGGACATAATGGTCATGTATAGCACTTACTTAGACAATGAAAAAAAAACTAGATGCATTGTCAGTGCTGAGATGACAGACAACGAAGCCATGATGACAGTCACACTGACTATCCCTACACAATGAAGCCATGATGACAGTCACACTGATTATCCCTACACAACTTGTCCAGAAACATACAGAAAATATCTTGCCAGGTAATTGGATATCCATTACAAATTTTAATACATTGTCGAAAATAGTATATGATCGTGGTGATTGTGATCAGATTATATTGCTCAACAAAACAAGTATTGTGGAAAAAAATCTCGTGATTTGTTCAGAATAGCATTTTGTACCGGACACAACAATCAACCAACTTGCATAGAGTGACGATACTTATCCAATTGGAACCATTGGTGCGGTTGTCACACTCGCGAGAAAAGTTGGCTCGCAACACATTCTTCATATAAAAGATGGAGACTCAGACAACGACAAGGCAATGGTATCGTTCTCCATATCCAGTTTTGTCCTTTACTTTCACATGTTCATATATCTATGTTATGTTACACAACTATTGCATTGTTCCATGTTGCAGTTGCAATTGTTCGACACATATTCAAATTTGTTTTCCTCAATGGAAAAACAGTTGCATAAAGGGAAAATTCCACTTATGCTCTTCAAAAATATAACAAAGAAAATAAATGTTAAATAAAGGATCTTTCTCACAACCCAATCAACATTTGTAATATAATTGTGAATAGATATAGTACAGGATCTCAAGAAACTAACTAGTTTGACAATTGTTGTGCGTATACATCTATAATTCCATCCACACTTTGCTCATAAAAAGTTGCCTTGAACAATTTTCTGCAGCTTTTTTGTTGTACAGTTGTATATTATATTGTTCAATATATTAACTACTATGCTCACGTGTGCATGTTGAGGGTGTTTTGGTTGCAACGAATGCGTACTCGACTCCCTTCGAGCCTGTATGTGCCAAATGCAACTCTCCTGCTTTTTCCTCTACTTTCATAAATGATGGCACAATTGATTGTATGCGATGCAGTAAAAAATGCCCTTACATATATAGACATTGCCTCAATGCTGCCATTCAAACCCTCAGCAACACAATTGTACATTGTACAACTAGACAACCTCTGTTACAAGATGTGCTTCCTAGGTTAGCAGAATTGTCATATGAAGTATACCTACAAAAAAAGGCAAACAGTGTCTACATGTTACGCGACTTTCGTGTCCATGGCAAATTTACATTAAATGAGGACAATGCCATACTAAATATCAGTTGAACCAAAAAAAAAAAATCATATCAAGCGTTGACGGGAAATGAAACAATCTCATATGTATCTGTCCATGCTACCCAATGAGGATATGAATAGAGTTTTGCAATGCCATGGAAAATTGAACTGGAAGCGCATAAGATTGTTCAATCCAGGAATAAGAAGCATGAGGACAGACCTCATACAAAGTATCCAACTGTGAATAAATCAGGTCCATACTTTGAGCCATCAAAATGGCTTGCTCCTCTGAATGGAACCATCAGGCATTTTCAATAATATTGCAAATTTGACATTGTTCCAACTCCATTAAGTTAAATGTTGACACTATTTTCTGGAACTAGTAATGTTATAACATTGTGAGGTCAATGTGATCTTGGTTCATAGTATTATAAGAAGAAAATGTTCATAGTGATCTTGGTTCATGATAATATAGTAATTGACAAATTTCATGGTGCCCATTTGGGGATTTGGTTATAGATGGGATACAATGCCCAATCTTCGTTGATTTTGTCTTGTCTTGTGTTTGGCACACTTTTGTTCATGTGCTTTCGTGTTGTAGTTCAAGGTTCTCATGGGGCCGATTTTTGAATTATGGCTAGATGATACATTTAGGATCTTAGCAATTTTTCTATGATCTTAAAGAATATACAAGACCTGCTTTGCCTTTTAATGCAAGCTCTGTGAAGCAAATGTAATATGTAGTTCATTTTAGCACTTTTACTTGATCGATGAAATTACCAAAATTCATCTTCAGAAATATTTTGAGATAAAAGGATATATGCTATGTGAAGTCCAATGGAACTATGATATCAACCACAGAAAAATAAAATTAAAATTCGTCCTTGTTATACTTATGGTGAAGTTGACATTACAATAATTTTGCTTGAACATCCCAAAATTGATTTTTCTGTAGCTTTTCGATGCTTCTCTTATGCAAACACATCCTGGAAAGTATATGCATGAGCCACTTTCTCTATTCCTTGATTGAAGAGCTTGTTCACCTGTCTAATGCACTTCATAGTTACTATTAATACCATCAATGGAGCTTTGTTAAGACCAATTCTCGCTTCCGAAAATTTCCCTCCCCTATCTTTTGCCCTCTACTTTCCCTTTCTAGTTACTTAGTTGTTTTTTCAGAAAATGTCTAAGTTCGCGGGTTGGCAGATTCACGCATTCATATTTCCATTGATGCTTTTATATCATAAGTCCAATCGACCGCTTCCTCATTCCATACTCAACAATTTTTTCGATCGTGGGTTCCCCGCTGAGCGGCTCAACATTGTGCTTCCAATATTTTGCTCCCTGCAAATAGCACCCAGAGTTCCCTGATATATAAATTGACAACCAAATTCCCCTTTCTTTTTCTCATTTACTTTCCCTTTCGAGTTACTTAGTCATTTTTCCAAATATGTCTCATGCTTTTATATCACGAGTCCGACCGACCACTTCCCCATTCCATACTTGGCCATTGTTTCCATCGCCGGTTCCCGGGCAGGTTTGCTCAACATTGTGCTTCCATTGTTCCGCGACCTACAAACAACACCCAGAGTTCTACGATATACAAATTGACCGTCGAAGTCCATTATCATGCTTTGTTCCCGTGTTACACATTTTGCATTCAAAAGTTCAGAGACATACAATTTGACCATCGGGCCCTCACATCTCCCGAGTATAACTTGTGACCGTGTTTTGAAGCCCGACTGACCGCTTTCCATACTAGGCTATTTCTTGGAATCTCTTTCGTGGGTTGGTGGATTCACGAAATGTCCAATGCTTAATCGCTCTTCGCCATCACCGCCACCTTCGCACTTCTTTCTAGATATGTGATTATTAAGCTTTAATGTTAATAGCTCATCATGCAAGAACCGTTAAGATTGTCATTAATGTCCGAAAGGCTGGAGGAGATATGTCATTAATATGAATTAAACCAAGATTTGTGGAGGGTTGTATTATCCCTTTCAAGTGTTCATTTCAAGCATCATGGAATGTCTTTCGCGTGTCGTTAGGTTGGCGGCTTCACGAAATATCCAATCCTTAATCTCTCTTCGCCGTCACTGCCACCTTCGCACTTTTTTCTAAGTATGCAATTAGTAAGCATTAATGGTAACAACTCATTATGCAGAAACCATAGAAATTGTCATTAATCAACGAAAGGCTCGAGGACATCTCCCATTGATACGCATTAAACCAAGATTTGTGGAGGGTTATATTATCCCTTTCGAATGTTCATTTCAAACATCATCTGGAGCAAACGGACGTTCTCGTTAACTTATGGCAGGAATTCGACAACAGTTATGTCCAAATACAGTAAACACCTTCAAGCATGATGACCAGAACTTCCAGTGGTCCAGGGCATATTCTTACCACTCATCTTCTTCCGCCCAAAATCAAAGAAGGAGATGGTCCCTTGGTGCACCAAGAGATATATTTCAAGCCAAAGAATTTCAAGGCAACCCCCCTTGCGTTGATGGCTGGCACAGAGGTTGATGCGGTCGATTTTGAGCAAGAAGAAGATGATTTGATGGACGATGACACGACGATGGATGATGGAAATGCAGACATTGTTCCCACTCCTGTGCCCAAATTCAAATCCACCATAACGGGGGGCACTTCCCAACTCTGTGATGGCGGCCCTAACAAGACCAAAGGAAGGGATTTCAGAAAAGAAATCAATGTTGAATGCAATAGTCTCTTTGCAACTCGAGAGTTTGAGTCTCTCGACTCGGATGGAAGTGCTTTCCCTCAAAGATGTATCCTTTCCTTTCATTTTTAGGGTTTTGGATTGGGTTTGGATTTGTCCCTAGTGCAGGTTGTGTCCCTGAAGTCTTTGACTGTAAAGAAATGGTCTCTTTGTGCGCCGAGAGATAAATTTCAAGCCAAAGAATTATTCAATTGCAGGAGAACTCTCCTATTCTTTGGATATAAAATTAACATCTTAGGGGGTGAGGACCATAACTCCCAGTGGTGCAAGGCATATTCTTACTACTCATCTCCTTCTGCCCAAAATGAAGTAATTTGGACCTCTGGAATTGCTCGTGCAGTCTGTGTCCCTGAAGTCTTTTCTTGTAAGGAGGTGGTCTCTTGGTCCCCTTTCGCCCAGAACAAAGTAATTTGGACCTCTGGAATTGCTCGTGCACACTGTGTCCCTGAAGTGTTTGACTGTAAGGAGGTGGTCTCTTGGTGTGTCCTCACGTTCAGTTTCGGGCTCTTCTGCTTCCCCTACAACGTTTTTGCTCTTCTTTTGCATAGGAAGCTTGTGAGAACTATCAATTTTCCCGTGACCTGGGTTCTTATCTCCTCCTGCATTTGAAGAATTATGGGTTGCTTTCTTGCTGGCATGGGTCATTAGATCGATGCTCCAAGATGTCATACTCTTGGAAATGGTAGCTGGGGATTGGACACTCTTCTCAGCGGGGCCTTTTCCCTATTATTTGTACAATGCAGTGGTGCTTTGCAATGTCTCTAGGTCGCCAGCGTCAGGAGCGAGTGTTGTTGACCTATTTCGAGTTCCACTACGGAACCACTCTCATGTTTATTTGTCACCTCAAGTCTTTCGCAAGATGTTGAGATTGTCGAAGCCAACATTGACCTTCAGAGGAGAACACTGCAAGGAGTTCCTAAAAAAACATGCTAATAATTTTTGTATGCATGTTCAAGAGCTTGTCGATGGCTCTTGCATGTTGTCACACTAGATGAACAACATTGAATTGTATCCATATTTTATTTTATTTTGTAACTCCTCTACCTGTATCTATGACAAATATGTTCAATGCTTCGGTGCAAAGAACTCAATCCAATGTCTATGGATAAATATATATCACCCACTATTTTTTGTATAAATTTACTATTAAAAAACTGCCTTGGAATCTTGGTTGGTGCTTCTTTGCTGGATTTAACACCTCTTCTCGTTTGCATGGTTCGATAGTCTAGTAATTCTTAAATATTGTATTGACTCAAGTAATTTGATCAAATATGGAGCATTGAACATGTTGGCAAATATTTAACAAGTAGTGTATGCTTGTCATTGATGGCAAGTACAATAGTGGATATGGCAAGATAAGAAGGATAAAATCCCTTGGGGATTCGGACGTGAAAGCTCAAGAGGAACAACGTCGAGGAGCACACGCACAGCAAAACTCAAGATACAGGAGTTCGCAGAAGAGAAGGAAGACAGAGATACACAACCGTCGGATCTCATATAGAAATCCCGTCAGCCGTTGGATCGAGAGGAGTTGCACGGAGATTAGCCTCTGGAGGAGGAGCACACCCGGAGAGAGGATCTGAGCCATCAGATCAGAAGCAGATTCCCGTCATCGATCGGATCTGCAGAGCTGCGAGAGAGTTAATCCCTCGTGAGCAGGAGAGGGAATCCCGACGAGAGGAGTCATCATCGGGACATCGGCCATCGAGAAATCAGAGCTCTCAAGGTCGAGGGAACCAGGGCATTGGAAGTCCCGAAATCCCGATGAGATCGGGACCATCCACTTGGAGAGGACGCATGGCAGCGATCGAGCACCACCGGGAACAGCCCCGACAGGGAGGCCATCCATCGACATATCGAGAGTCGGGATATCAGCAATCCCATTGACCAGAAGTCAGGGAATTTCATCGTGGAAAACCCGACCTAATCAAAACAGTCCATCTACAAGGACAAGTGGCAAAGGATCAAGCGTCGTCGGCATATCGGGAGTCTTGAGACTAAGGGTGTGAGGCCTGCTAAACTCCGAACTGCGAGAAGAGACCACAACCGTAGATCTCAGATAGGACGCGTGTCAAGGATCCAAGAGGAGTCGGTGTGGGAGGACAGGTGGCACCTCACATCGGATATCGAGATATCGAAGATCCCGGGAGCAAGGAGTTCGTGCATCTCGAACTCGTGAACACCGTAGCCCCGACGGAATAAGGTTGTGGTCACGGGAGTTGGTCATATGAGTGGGATCTGATCCGGGAGGGCCAACGTGTGAAGGGACACATCGGGGATCGGAGGATCGGGAATCCCGTAGGCATGTGCATGGTGACATCGAAAATGCTGAAACCCCGATGAGAGGTTTGACCGAGGTCATGTGTTAACGGTTATATGGGCCAAGGCCTATAGCCAGCAGGGCTAGCGCATGGAAATGGCTCGTATCAGAGTTTCGAGGATCGGGATTTGTAAGTTACAAAAACTATGAATGCCAAGAATGCCGAAATCGCGATGTGTGAAATCACGATTGGATCTGAATCGTTGGATCAAGTATTGATCGGAGGGTTACTGTTCTTTCTCACAGATTAACTGTTGAATTTGGAATCTATTAGCAAAACGGACTCATGATTCAAATTAGTTAGTGTTTCAGGTGGCGATTCAGTTGCTTAGACAGTTGTCGTCTTTTTTCCTAAGGAGTTGGGAAGTTGAAATGTCATGTTCAAGTTTATAAAAGAAGATGAACGAGACTGTGTGGGGTTGGTTGTTCTGTATGTGAAAAAGAATGAAGCTGTAAGAAAAGGAGAGGAGAGGATGCGTAGGAGGAGATTGAGTATAAGAGAAAAATGACAGAAAGAGCAGAAGGACAGTAGAATGACAGAAAGAGCAAATCCAAAGAAGAACAACAGAACAAAATGAGAGAAAGAGTTGATGCAGAGCATACCTGCTAAACAAACAGAGGAAGAGAAGAGAAGCAGAATAGTGTACAAAAGACCAGATTTACAGAACAAAGAAAGATTGGTAAGAACTGATTTACCTGTAAAGTTGAATGTTTATTTAGCCATTCATATTCTAGGATGGAAGGGAGGTGCTCGGGAGGACTTTTGTCCTCAGAGGTTCAAGTGGGAGCTTGAACACAGGAAGTTGTAGCTTCCATCTGGTTGCAACCAGAGAAACTAGGGTGGCAGGGTGGTGCTAGGGAGAACAAGTGTTCTCTGTTATACGGGTTGGAGCCTATGTAACTGGAAGTTGGTGCTTCCATCCAGTTGGTGCTAGAACATTCAGGAAGTTGGTGCTTCCATCCAGTTGGTGCTGGAATATTCAGGGAGTTAGTGCTTCCTTCTAGTGGGTGCTAGAGAAACCAGAGAGTTGCTGCTCTCAAACAAGTTGCAGCTTGTAAAACAGAGGTAGCAACCTCACATTGAGTTGGTGCTCAATTGTAAATGATGTACAGAACTGAAAAAGACTGTCTGTCATTTCGAAGAAGAAGAGGTTTTCTCCCTTTATGGGTTTCCTCATAAAAATCTGTCTCTGTGTGTACTTTATGTGTGACTGATGGTCTTTACTTTTACTGTCAATATGTTGTATATTGTTGATGATCACTTGAAGGAAGATTAATAATGT
>ML784088.1:230524-241614 GCA_009831015.1 Picea engelmannii | reverse complement strand
ATATTCAGATATTTATTCATTACAGGTACAAAGTTATGATTATTTCAAGTTAGGGTTGTTGACTAATCCAAAAGTAGTCATGTGAGACTAAATAAAAGTTTGATGTAAATACTAGTCTCTTGTTGTTTAAAGTTAAGGAAGGTTTGCAGGTATGTGATCATATACACCAGGTCTATTACATAGTTATAAATCATATTTGGATGATGAAATTGATGAGGGCTTTTGGTTGAGGTACAAGTTGGGTACATGGTTGAGACAAGTAGTTGATGAGTTGGCAAATACATGAGGTATATAGTTGATGATATTGGTCATAGTTGATGAGTAGTTGACAAATGATTGGTACATATTGATGAGTCATAGTTGATGAGTAGTTGACACATGATTGGTACATACTCGGTACATTGTTGGTTGCACTTGTTTATGGTACAGGTTGATTACAGATTATTTGGTACATGTTGGTGCATGGTTGATGCACTTGTTTATGGTACAGGTTGGTGCATGGTTGATGCACTTGTTTATGGTATAGGTTGATTATAGGTTGAGGTACAAATTGATGCATGTTTGATGCATGTTTCGGGTTTAATGGTACAGGTTTACAATGGTATATCTCATAGTGATAGTGTGACAGTGGTTCCATCATTCTACTTCTACTTCAGGACGGTTAGACGGGGCAAGGATAGGTGGTTGTAGCCACCTTTCGGTTGTATCCGAAGAACATAGGGGGTTGTAGCCTCCTTCTGGTTGTAGCCAAAGAATTGGGGAGTTGGAGCTTCCCTCAAGTTGTAGCCTGAGAAACTAGGGGGTTGGAGCCTCCTTCCAATTGGAGCTGGAAAACAAAGGAAGTTGGTGCTTCCAATGAATGTGATTCTTTAAGACATATAAGAAAAAAAATTCTATGGTTTTCTCCCGATTTGGGTTTCCATGTAAAACATTGGTGTAGTCTGTATGTGTGTGATTGTTCATTTCTTATTGCTCATTATTGGATATTAATTCTACATTGATATAACACTTGGATTATTTGAAGAAAAGGGATTATAATTATGCTATTACTGATTCACCCCCCCTCTCAGTAATCCAACATCATATGATTGTAAAATGCACCTAATATGGACACACTTGATTAGGATAATACGATTGAGATTGCAAAAGCTATGGATTAGTTCAATCAATAAGTATATTGGAAATTGGAACCCATGGGATTCCCAACACATGATCCCCTTCATTCCCTACTATATTCTAGATGATATGCATTGAAGACATATTTAAAACTGATCCAAGTCATGACTATGAAGAACTAGTCAACCACAATCAGTGCCACACAAAATGAAACATAAAGTACTTGCTTGATAAATAAAGGAACTAGCCATGGAAGTTGTTATAACGTGCCATGGGAGTTACATGCCTCATATGACTTGTTTGTTGACAACTGTGAACATAAAACCTACAACCGTGCTTGGGATGATGATAAACTAAAGAGCCACAACCCTTCCATCTTAATAATACAGTGAGGGAATGTTGATGGCCAACTAGTTCTCTCTCTCTATTTTGTTCAAAAGTACATTACAAAGTATGCATCTCGTTATCGCGGGATTTGTACTTGTGAAAATCCCACCATAAGATCCCCAAATCTTGTGTAACTATGGAAGAAACTACCACCGCCACCTAACTAGGTTCTTCTCTCATTTTAGTGATGGAGGAGGTCCACCACAAGGGAGGCTTCCCTAGTGACCTCAAGGGATCGAATATCAAGTTTGATAGCCAAGCCTATCGTCCCTTATCTTGATCACCTGTTAGTTGGTCTAGGTTTAGGAAGGAAAGAGAGGTTGTAAGGTGATTGTTGTACCTTCCCAGAACAAGAACAATTTGTAGCATATATATAACAATTACCATGCTAAAGTATGCAACAATGACCTATTTAGACACTAGACAAGTTAAGTTGCATTGGCTATTACAAATTTACAACAATAAGCAATTACGCGATAGCAATAGATGATTTGTAACAACATCAACCATTAATGCTCATAACACCACAATTGGCCATGAAAAGCGAGCATTTAACCAATAAAATATTATCCAATTGCTAGAGATGATTTATGAACAAGTTAAACCACTTGTAATTAGGTGTATGCAGCAAATTAAGACAATTTTTAGTGGTTTCAGCAAATTTTTGTAACAACAACAATAATTATTGTGAATTTGCTAGAGTTAGGGTTATAAGAGTTAGTAAGACACTTGAGAGATTTAGAAAATTGGTTTTAACAACTACTTTCACCAAAAGATTTCTTCTAGATCAATGTCGTTGTCATTATAGGGCATATGGAGTCTCAAAATGCATCTAAACTTGAAAATTGATATAATTGAAACCAAGATGTAGAGTCTAAACCCCAAGGTGCAAGCACAATTGGGCCTTAGGATTTAGGCTTTGAGGAAAAGGATATATAGCATGCAAGCACGTTTGGGCCACATATATTGTTTTTCCCTTCTTGTAGCTTCACTTAGGTCAAGGATTAATTGTCTAGGGATAAAGTCTTAAAGTGCACTTTTGGACTTTAGGCTCTAACCCTAGTGAGGACGTTTCACTAACATGGACAAATAAAACTTTACAAGGGGAAGAAGCACTTATGTTCCCCTCTTGGGGTTTCAGCAAAATAAGACTTATTTCAACAAAAGAGCAATATCAACATTTACATCAACAGAATACCATAGAATTGCATAAAATTATTTACTTCATCCAAGAAACCAAGAGCATAAAACCCTAATTGCATAAATATCCATCCAAAATAAGTAAAAGCATCCACAAGATACCTCCTTCAAGCATAGCGCACAAGAGAAAAGACCAAGAATGGTTGTAATAGTGAAAATGTTAAAGTGTTGCCCCACAAAGGTGAGGAGTGATGATGAAAAAATGAAAGGTTGGTGCTAACCTTCTTATATGAGGCTAGCCTAGCTAATCTATCCACATAAGATAACATTCATTCATTTGAAGTGGGGCCAACCCCTCATTTGTCCTTTACAAAATGCAAAAATACATCATAATAGGCCACATGTGTGTGACGTCAAACCCTCCTAAGCAAGGAGGAGGCCTCCAAAGGCCATGTGGCAACATCCCATGATGGAGTAAATGTCAATGAAGTGTCTCCTCACCATGGGTTTTCCATATCATCACTGGTACCCCAACTGTCCATCAAAACCCAACTGCATCAAACCCTAAAAGATGATGTAATTATAAAATGAGGTCCATCGTCTAGCATTCAAGGTGGTGCATCAAGGGAAAAGGAAGATGTATCTCATCTCTTAGTGATATTTGGTTGTCTGTTACTGCAACATCCCTCATCCAGTGGATAATAAGCTCTTGGGTACTCTGCCCAGGCTGTGGGATCTCAACCCATCTATGTGCCATCATGACAAAATCTACTCAAACCAAATTTGAATGTCCATCGTACAAGGTTCCAAGGATGTGAGAGTTGATGTCTAAAGGTGGTGAGTCACTGGATGACTCACTACTCTGCATCACATGTGCCATAGTCATGTAATAAAGGCATAATGTACATGGTACAATCTCAGGACATCCCTTAGAGAACCATGTCAGGGAAATCCAAAACAAAGCAGAGTATAAGACAAAGTTAGCCAATGTTCACAAGAAATACTAGTCCTTAAAACATGAAAACTAAGTTGTCACTTAATATGTAAGCCATGTAAACAATTCACCTCGGTATCCCCTTCAAGCATCACACCAGCCCATGAACTCATGTGAGTTGGCAAGTTTAAGTATGGGAGGGCCTTCATCCAACCCTCCTATTAGGTGTGCCAGCCTAGACAGGAAATGAAAGACCCAAGTAGAGAGATAGGTCCTGAGGGAAGCAGGAAATAAAGAAACCCTTCAAGAGTAAGTGTGATAGTGATGTGGTTTAAGGCTTACTCCATGGCTTGTGGTGTCATTAAATCCATCTATATGAGTGCCTTTTTAGAAGGAGCGCCTTTCCTTGGTATTGTTTGCATTCCAAACCCCTTAATTTACCTTTTGATACCCAATTATCATTTACAAGTCCCCTTTAAAACGTTTCAAGCTTCATTCCTTCATTTTTTACTAGGATATAGTCATTTATAACTTGTTCATTCATTCACATCAGGATAGGGGGAATTACCATTAAAGGGGGTAGAGATGAAGATGGCATGAGGCTTTTATGGTGGCCTTTATCATTTATAGCATAACATATATAGAGAGCAACTGCATCAACCTTTGGGCCTTCAACCCCTTCTTCTTGTGAGACAATGTTCCATGACCCATTACTGAAGTTTAGTACACTATGAGAGGCTCCAATATGGAAAGTGTTAAGTATGGTGGGGAAGGGAACGTTGCCCTTGTGAGGGCCCCCTGGTAGTACCCCTTTTCCATGGGCGGTGACAACACGAGACTAGGGCATAGAAGCTGACCACCAAGGTGAAACAAGGCAACTGACACAATTTCTCAAGCCAATGATCCTTTATCCAACTTCAATCAAATATCCTCATCTACATGCCCAACAAATTAAGCACAATAATTCATATGAAAGAAGGACTAACATACTTCATGGTGACACTAGCTTACCATCTCTCATACACTGGGTTGCTTGGATGCGATGAGCCTTGGTTGGCCTGTAGTTGTAGAGGTAAATGAGGGGGGTTGTTGGGTTTCCATCTGTGGACATGTTGATCATCACCATGGTTAGGATCATGTTCTCCATTGCGGTCCACGAGACATGATCTCCACTATTTACACCTAGGCATGGGAGGGTAACACATCCAAAGCATAAATAAAATATAAAAGCTTTCATTATATTCTTCGTGGAATAGTCCATGTTGCACCTCTTCTCAACCCTTTTGTAGTCACAGTTCAAAAATTCACTATAGAAACACGTGTAGATTGTGACATTGAAGCATAAGAAGCACACCATATGTTGCAAAAGCTAGCCCTCACAATTAGTAGTTGCCCCTCCTTATGTCAGTTGAAAAAACTTTAAGTGTCTAACGCCAAACAATAACACATCCTTGCCAACAAGCAACTTCATAGATGCATACCTTTTTCACCCATCCTTGCTGCAATCCAAAACTCTTATAAATGCTGCAAGATCTTAGTCATATGATCCTCGCTAAAAAATAGATAAGTAGAAATTAAGAAATCCCAATGCCATTGTCCATGTTTTACCACATTATTCTATAATACCCATTGTAGATGCACCCTCCTACATAGATTTATGTAGAAGAGAACTCGTACTATACAAACCTTTCTATGATATTCCATCAAACATGGGCACTTCCAATTAATAAATTTCTACAAATTTGGAATAAATCAAGAATTTACACACTCCATGGCATGGTGATCTTTGTTAAACCTATTCCCATTGAACAAAAAAATATTATTGGATATGAAATGCAAACCCACACCCCATGGAATTGGATGAATGGGAAATGTTTTCCCAACCCTTGTTGATATTTGTAGCGTCATACATGTACTGTCACACAAGTTTGAGTGTTTGGACGTGTGGAAGTTGTCCAAAGCCTTCAACCTTAGTAATTTACTTTAATTAAAGGAATTATTAAAGTAACGTGTTTTTTATAATTAAAGTGAGTTTAATTTAATGAAATGCTAAGGTTATTAGCATTGGTGAATTAAATTAATCTTAGCCATTAATCTCAAGTGAGGTGAGATTTAATCTCAATCATCAATCACTTTGGAAATTATGGTTATGTTTGATACGGTCATAACTCGAGATTATAAAAGCAAGGCTAGGTGAAGGAGAAAGGCATCGACTTGAAGAGTAAAGAAGGACTTTTGCTCAAGTGCTTAAGTCACAAAGGATTGTGACTCAAGAGGATCAAGGACAAGAGAAAAGAATGACTTTTTCCCACATGCTTGAGTCACGAAGGACTATGATTCAAGGGGATCTCAACAAATGTGAAGAAGGACTTTCATTTGGAGATCAAGTCCAAAGAAGGAAAGTGACAGTAGTGTAGCAAGGAGATGAAAACCCAACAACCAAAAATCAAAGGACAAATTTATGGGTAGTAGATATGAGGTACCAACAGACGTATCTAACAGATGTGAGGTACCATCGAACATATCTAGCGCATATCTAAGGTACCATCAAACATATCTAATGCGGATATGAGGTACCAATGGACAAATCTAACAAATCTGAGGTACTCGTGGATAGATCTAGTGCAGATATTAGGTATCAACAAGAAGATCTAGTAGATTTGAGGTACCGAAAGACATATCTAGTGAAGATATGAGGTACCAACATGAAGATCTAGCAGATATGAGGTACCAACATGCAGATCTAGTAGATCCGAGGTACCAATGGACATATCTAGTGCATATATGAGGTATCAACAGACAAATTTAGAAGATCTGAGGTATAAGCAGACATATATGAAGTACCAACATGCAAATCTTGTAGATCTGAGGACCAACAGGCAGATCTAGTGCAGATCTTAGTGTCTAGCAGGAAGATCTGGGCAGATCGAGAAAAGGGTATCTTTAGGGCCATAGTTGTCAGGTTTGTTGTACTTTATATTTTTCCTCAGCGGGTCATTTCCCAGTAAGGGAGCCCTTGTAAGATTGCAGTCATTATTAATGAAAAGTTCTTTTGAAGGGCATAATTTCATGTGTGAAGTTTGGTTTCCATATTGCTTCCGTTGTTTTATTTATTTCCATCCAATATATTTTATTCCATGTGTTGTAATTTAATTATCAACAAGGAAAAACACAAGGTAGTAATTTATCTAGGCATTGGGGTGTTGGGCCCGAGATATGATCATTTTCATGACAGTTATTATACACTTTTGCCATATGTATATATGTGTTTTCATCTTTTTGAAGGATCTTTTTGGAGAATTTGATGATAAAATGGTATGATTGGCATAAGGTACATGTAATTCATGTTTTTTGATTAAATCAAGTGTAATTCATCATGTTCTATGCTTTCCAAGATTTAATTCGTGTTTTTATGTTGTTACAGGGCAAAACGCACCATGTTTCTAGTTCTGGCACTTGATCCGACACTCGTTTTGGCACCCAGTATTGCACAAAAATGCAAGGCGAGTTGGCGGTTATGGCATTAGCGGCCAGTGATGGAAAAATCTGGCTCATGGGTTTTCTTCATGATCGCCCCCTCCAGCTACTAAGCTCAAGACAACTCAATTTCAATTGTCCAGAGAAGGCGATTATTGGCTCACTCGGTTTTGGCAGTTAGGGCACCATTAATGAAATTTACCAATTTTAGAAGCGGTTCGAACCTCTTGTGGTCGACCACTTGGTCTGTAAATATTATAAATACCACCGTGGTGGTCATACAATAGCTAAGGAGTAGTAGACAAAGTAGAGGATAGAGATAAAAATGTTTTCTTTAGTTTTTGCATTTTTCAATTGCCAGAATTGTATAAGACTGCGTTTTTCAAGTTTTAATGGTGAAATCATTTTGTTGAGCTTGTGGTGTGCGTTTGAGAGGTGACCACGACTTGTTGGGGGGCCCACCAACAGTCTGGTAACTATTCTCTGTGTTATTTATGCATTTCATAGCTTAAATGTCTCTTTATTTCCTGTACATGAACTGTTCCTTCATTTCTTTAATTTGTTGTTGTAGTTTAATTGTTTTAATTCTCTTTTGCAGGTTAGTATGGAGGCTTTTTGTTAATATGCATTGATTTTATAATTAGGAACGAGTTTGCAAACTCATACACTAACCCCACATGCATTTACATGTTAGATTATGCTTTGATTTATGATTGTAGAATCTAGTTTAAAACAAAGTTTGAAATAGAATAGAACAAAAAATTGAGTTTATGTTTTTTTTAACGAGGTTTCGATGGATGGATAGTCATTAGTCTTTAGTTTTCAATTCTAGTTTGTTGATCTAGTTGTCATTTAGTTTTATTTGTTTAATTCGTTATTTAGTTGCTTATACGTTTTCTTGTCATATGTTGAAATAGTCTTTAAATTATGTTTACGAGTATTTTTCTTTTTTGCAATTTGAATTATTAAGATAGAGCTAGTTTAGTTTATGTTATGCAATTTCTTTCTTAGACTTAGATTGCAATTTCAAGTTGTAGTTAATGATTGAATTTAGTATAGCATAAATTTGCTTATATTACTATAGAATGCATTTGAATTTCATAGATTAGAAAACAATTTMTTGTTTTCATAGAAGTGATAGTTTCTTTTATTGCTTTCAATAGAATAGATTTCCTTTCATGCATTGCATTGAGCATTTAGATTTCCTTTCACKCATTAGAAATAGTTTTGCATTAGGCATTTAGTTCACTTGCCTCTTAGGTTAGATAGTTGTTCAATGAGAAGTTTTGYTTGCAGTAGTTAGTTGCCTTTGCTTATTTGTCTTTTGCTTTCATAGGTTAGTTAGTTTCCTTTGCTTACTTGTTTTTTGCTTTAGTAGGTTAGTTAGGTGTCTTTGCTTACTTGTCTATTTGCTTTAATAGGTTAGATAGGTGCTTTTGCTTACTTGCTTATTTATTTGTTTTCATAGGGTAGTTGCTCATTGGATGTAGGTTGGCAAGTTAAAGAAGTTTGCTTTTGTCATTTGCTTATTATGCTTAGTGGTTTGTTTTTACTTATTGTTGAACTAGTTTGCTTTACATAGGGTTTTACTTGCTTTCTTAGGAACCATCCATCAATCCTTGGCCCAAAAGTACTTAGGTTACCTAGTTTCATTTTGCTTAGTAAGGTTTGCTCATTAGATAGGTTTGCTTGAGTAGATTAGCGTTAGATAGTTGCTTTCCTTAGTTAGACTATACTCCTACCAACCTTTTACCTTTGACATATATTTTGCTACAACTCTAAGTTTACTTACCCTGGGTTGACAATTTAATCGAGGGTAGTTTAGTGTCTTTTTTAGTACATATAAATCACCTAACATTTTGGTGTCGTTGCCAGGGAGTTGTCTCAAGGTAAGAAGTAGTTAGGAAATAGATCATCCTTAGACCTTAGCATTAGCTTGGTGGCGGGGGAACTTTAGGACGAGAGGTAAGAACCTACGCATCTGCTATAGCAGGTTCCCCCAAACCCAATGTTAGTTTTTCTTTTTCTTTTTGTTTTCTTTCATGAATAGACCTAGAAACCAAATGGTAGCTTTTTCTTTTGTTTTTTATTTCTTTTTATGAATAGGCCTAGAGACCCACAAGGTAGATACATTAAATCTAAATCAGACCTTTCAGACAAGGTTCCTTCCGATCTCTTTGGGGGAAGGAACATTCCACTCTTAAGCTCCACAGACCAATACCGAAAAACAAGAGCTAGCTCAACCCAAAGAGCTAAAGCAGTCTCTAAAAGAGACTAAAACAGGGAGCACTATATAACAAATAATTGAAGCAGTAGTAGTATTGGGATAGGAGGCAAGACCACTCGAGCCTTCCACAGAACCAAAAAATACAACCTTTTCTTTTACACCACCATCAGGAGATCTTAACTTTTTGGACATCATCTTTGTGTGAACCAAGTTTTATCAAATGGCAAGATGAACTCAGAAGCAACCATTAGCTTGAGAGAACTTTCTTAAATCCTAGTAGCAACCGAGATTTCTTCTTTTCAAGAAGAACATATTTTGGCAGTAGCCAAGAACTTGTCTACTTCTCTAGAAATATTAGAAGAGTCAAGGTCCTATGAGCTACAAAATGATTTTCCTTGGCAAAATGCGAAGGAAGCTGAAAAATTATGGACTACATCCAATAGAGAGCAATCATTAAGACCTAAGATTGAGGAGTTCTCAACATCCATCTCAGCAGATCCTTCATGTACTTCAGAAATCAATCATCGAGAAGAAGAGGATCTGCATAACATGATGAAGGAGAGCATAGAAATTACTGTTGATGAACATCAAGATTACATTGAAATTTGGTTTCAAGAGGTCATCAAGCCACAATATTATTCTCTTCTTCAACACCTTCTGATGCCAAAACAAGTAGGTTGCTTGGTTCTTCATATCCAGGTAATCATTGCGGTAACTTTTTCATATATGGATATGAGTATGCTTCTTATCTTGCTCCCCACATGGTTACATTGGAAGAGTTCTTACACTTGAATAAAGATTTTCCCTTTCTTTTTAGGTAGGGTAGGATAGTAAATAAAAGTTGCATGTTGTTAGTTTAGCTTAGAAGTCTCCTTAGTTACAACTATGAGATACATGTTCTTATGACTTGATCTCATTGATCTCCTTAGTTTATTATATTTTAGAGTGTGGATTTTGCAAACAATTTTAGAGATCTTTGTAGGTATTTATATCACCAAGGGTAGACAACTCCAAGGAAATAGAAAAGAAGGATTTTCTTCAAAAACATTGTTACACTTGGACCTTGTTGTCTGCTAAGCATCAAATGAATAATGACTTGTTGTAGTTAGCCGTGTTTTTGCAAAGATTTTCATCTTCTTGTTCTTAAGGCATATTAAGAAGCAATTGCTCTTGAAAACCTTCACCACTATATAAGGAAGTGACACCGTAACCATCAAGCCTAGAGGTCTCTCGTACAGTTTTTCCAAGAAACTCGAGTAAGTGAGTCAAGTGTCTTTATCAAAGAGTAACAAGGAGGTCTAATTAGCAGTTAGTCATGGAAACATCACAATAATTACAAAAGAAGAAAGTGAGTTGAGCCTAGAGATGCCTTTCCGTTCTTTCTCAATGGTACCATCCACTACACACTAAATAGCTTGATTATATCATATCTTTAGATAGGCCACGTTCGCTTAAGTACCCCTTACATCGGGACAATCACCAATAATATAACGAAAACTCATCCTCTAACATAAATATCATCCCAATTAAAAAAAAAAGAGAGAGAGAGAGAGAGAGAGAAAGAAAAAGTTGTTTTCAGAGTTGTCCCCCCATCTTCTTGCATAAATCAATCTTATAATAGAATTTTAAAAAGATGGAGGGCTAGTCTCTGAGAATTTAAGAGGCTAACCCGCCAGGATACTGAACAGGTCTGCTAGCAATGGGTACCGACCTGTGGTATGACTAGGTAAACCCACCGGAATACTAAACAGGCTTGCTGGCAGCGGGGTATTCTACCTAGCGAGGATGGTAATCTAACAACAACAACAA
>ML784088.1:188279-220622 GCA_009831015.1 Picea engelmannii | reverse complement strand
CTAATTATGCTTAGTGGTTTGCTTTTGCTTATTGTTGAACCAGTTTGCTTTACATAGGGTTTTACTTGCTTTCTTAGGAACCATCCATCGATCCTTGGCCCAAAAGTACTTAGGTTACCTAGTTTCATTTTGCTTAGTAGGGTTTGCTTGAGTAGATTAGCCTTAGATAGTTGTTTCCCTTAGTTAGACTATACTCCTACCAACCTTTTACCTTTGGCATATATTTTGCTACAACTCTAAGTTTACTTACCCCGGGTTGACAATTTAATGGAGGGTAGTTTAGTGTCTTTTTTAGTACATATAAATCACCTAACATGGAGATAATGAGATTTTTTAACATGGTATCTAAGCTTTCACTCTAAGAGGGAGACCAATTTCAGGTTATACAATTGTTATACCACAATTTGCCACATCAATTGCATTGTGAGATGATTTAGTCCTTGTCCCTAACTTGCAAGTTTAAATCCCAAGTTTCCTCATCAAAGTCATTTAAAAACATAATTTTCAGTGCCATCCGCAGGTCGTCTATGTATAACTCATGGATGTTCGTGGGTTGCTAGTTGACAACTCGCGGATGCCCTCAAAAAAGTTGAAAATAATTCCCCATTTTCGGGAGTGGATTTCGGTTGGGCTCATTTCCCAACCTCCTTGAGCCCATACTCAATGGAATTCAACCTCCTTAACCTCTTAAGGATGGTATAAAGGCCCCTTTGGAGGCATGGATGAGGAGGAAAACCTAGGTGTAAAGTTATGTTGAAGAATTTTCAAGTCTCCCTCATCCTCTGAGTAGCATTCCCTTGACCTGGAGCCCTTGTTCCAACCTTCCTTTCTCTCCATTATATGACCATAAGGTGTGTTCCTATCCTTATTGGGTCATTTGAGGAAGGGAAATATTTTTGAGTGATGCTTGAAGGACCTATTGGAGGAACCTGGGTGGTTGGATTCGAGGCAGTGCCGATGATTGGAGTCAGGTTGTAACCACTTCTTTTCACCATTGTTAATAACGAGTATTTATTCAACCTTTTTATATATGTCAAGTTACTTCACATATTTGAATCTATCTATCTATTACTTGAATGATTTTATGTTTTAACCACCTTGTTGCAACACTTTCTTGATCTTCTATTGCAAGTTAGCATAAGCAGGAGTCAAGAGCAAGGAATGACACCAAACGTAAGGATACAAGGTGTGAAATCTTCTTTCCCCTCTCATAAAGTAGTTATTTATTTATAAGTTTGGTACGTGGGTGAAGGTTATGTCTTTTATACGGTCAATCTCTATTGTGACATGACCCAAAGTCACGAGCGGAAATTTCCATAACAACAATAGTTATGATAGCAGATCTATTAGATCTTATTTGCAGTAATGGGTGTTTAAAGCATCAAACACAGATCCACAACAGTTTGCAGTGAATCTGTCAGATCTGCAAGGATATATTTGTAGATCCATAAACCAACAAATTTGAAACCCCGATATTTAGGGTTTCGTGGGTGCTTGAAGGACTAAGCACAAATTCTTCAGTATAATGTGCTTGAAGGACAAGGTATATTTTTTCGACAGTTCAAATCTGAAAAATGGCAGTAGCCAGTCTCAGGTTTGAAGATAGGTTGGATGAAACATGGGAGTTATTCATCAATCTAACGGAGAAGGACTTAGGGATTCACATGGAGCTTGATGATGATGCCAAGTATGCAGTGAATGGTGAGGGAACTATTTTGTTCCAGCTTGATTCAAGTGGTTTGTTGGAAGCCCAAGATGTGTTATATGTACCAGTGACAGAGGACGAGGAGTAGGAGGCTCTGAAGGGAGAACACCGTTCATAGGATTCCAGTTCAAGGAGTCAACCTTTAGGTGGGGAGCAGGAGTTATCCCTTTCAATTGTATCAAGAGACTCGGGTGGTTTACGTAGACATTGAAGGATGCTTAGAAGCATGTTGAGGCTCCTAGGAGCATTGTCAGGGAGAGCGTGCCTCTGAGAAATCTTTTTAACTAAATAGTGCTAATGAGTAACATCATTGATTACGAGTCTTCCAATGTTCTGGAAGCAACAAACCATTAGGTTTGGTGGGATTACACGGTGCAATATGATGTGTGGGACATTATGCCAGGACCGGAGGGATAACCAATTCCAAGTGGCTCTTCCAAAAGTACATTCCTCGTTAAGAGGGAGTGTAGATGTTTGTAGCATCACGCAGGTACTTCTGCATAGGTTTAAGTGTCTATACATGTGGAAGTCGTCCAAAGCCTTCAACCTTGGTATTTTTCTTTAATTAAAGGAACTATTAAAGTAAAGTGCTTTCTATAATTAAAGTGAGTTTACTTTGATGAAATGCTAATGTTATTAGCATTGGTGAATTAAATGAATCTTAGCCATTGATCTCAAGTGAGGTGAGATCTAATCTCAACCGTAAATCACTTTGGAGATTAGGGTTATGTTTGATTTGGTCATAACTCAAGATTATAAAAGAAAGGCTAGGTGAAGGAGAAATACATCCACTTGAAGAGGAAAGAAGGACTTTTTCTCAAGTGATTGAGTCACGAAGGATTGTAACTCAAGGAGATCGAGGATAAGAGCAAAGAAGGACTTTTTCTTAAGTGCTTGAGTTATGAAGGACTGTGATTCAAGGGGATCTCAACAAAGTTGAAGAAGGAATTTCATCTAGAGATAAAGTCCAAAGGTGGAAAGTGCAGGTAGTGCAACAAGGAGAAGAAAACCCATCAGTCAGAAATCAAAGGACATATTTCTGGGAGCATGTTTGAGGTACCAACGAATAGATCTAATAGATTTGAGGTACCAGTGGAAAAATCTAGTGTATATCTAAGGTACCAATGAACAAATCTAGTGTAGATCTGAGGTACCAACGGACTGATCTAGTAAATTTGAGGTACCAACAGGCAGATCTAGTAGATCCGAGGTACCAATGGACAGATCTAGTACATATATGAGGTGTCAATAGATAGACATGCAGATATGAGGTACCAAAATACAAATCTAGTGCAAATATGAGGTATTAGTGGACATATCTAGCATATCTAAGGTACCAACAGGAAGATCTAGTAGATATGAGGTACTAGTGGATAGATCTAGTGTACATTTGAGGTATCAACAAGCATACATAACATATATGATGTATCAATAAGCAAATCTAGTATATCTAAGGTACCAACAGATAAATCTTGCAAATACAAGGACCAATAGGCAGATCTAGTGCAGATTTGAGTGTCTAGCAGCAGATCATGCAGAGGGTTTCTTAAGGGCCATGGTTGCCAAGTTTGTTGTAATTTGTATTTTTCCTCAGTGGGTCATTTTCGCAGTAAGGGAGCCCTCATAAGCTTGGAGTCATTATTAACGAAAATATTATTTGAAGGACATAATTTCTATGTGCATGTGTGAAGTTTGTTTCCATATTACTTCTGTTGTTTTATTTATTTCCAGTCGGTATATTTTATTATGTGTGTTGTAATTTAATTACGAGCAAGGAAAAACATAAGGTAGTAATTTATCTAGGTGACAGGGATAGTGAGATTTTTTAACAACGCCACCCCACCAAAGACATCTAAATAAGTGACCTTGACATGCTAGGTCATCATGACTTTGAAAACAACCCTAATTGGAATGATGCATCTCTCCCCTTCAACTTGCAGGAAATAGCCATGCATCTCATAGAAAACAAATGCTGGCACCACCAAGTTCCACAACCATGCTATTCCAACACACCCACTTCTAAAACACCATCCCCCACTTAAATTGAATCTCTCTCCATTGTCTTGAAACACTCCACAAAGAAAAATAATAATACTCCACTAAGAATGATAATATAAGGTACTATAGGTACTGGAAAATTACACTTGATTGGATGTATTAAAGAAACACTTTGCTCAGCCACATAATTCATTCAAAACTTATTTCCATTTCTTGCTTTGATTGGTGTGACAACCTTCAGCATCCAGGTGTCTAAAATCCATTATGCCCTTCACATACCTATAAAGGAATTCCTACCTTTGGAAGGAAACTCACTTTAAAGCCTCCAGGAATATTTTAAGCATATCCAATGCATTCACATTGAGGAAATGAGCTTCATAGGGCTAACACTTTTCAGCTACATTGACAAGCATCTTCAAGAAACATTTCCTTGGCATAAAAACATCCCTTTTAAGGAATTCTATATTATTCTCATCGGACACCTCGCCCAACTACCACATGTTAAGGACATTCCATTTTATGTAGGAACGTCCCATGTAATTACACTCTAGCGCAACTTTAACATAACAATTACTCTATAAACTATATCCGATGTATAATCATTATGGAGTTTAATTGTGTAGATACTTTTTGAAACGTTTCAAAAACTATCTACACAGTTAAACTCGAGAATGATTATGCAACGACTGTGACAAACTGTGAAAACATATACGCCTATAAACTATATTCCGACAACAAGGGAGCAATTCATTGCAGGTCACCTTTGGGAACATCCTTCACAACATCAGAAATGGAGAACCTTCTGTGGAGGAATGAAACCTTCTTTGGAGGAATGGAACCTTCTCGTGTCAAGGATAGACTCCTTCGTTTCTCAATATGAGTTATGTACTTTCCATGCTTCGATGAACTTATTTGCAACCAACAAACTATCTACCCTTCATAATCAACAAATGTTAAAGTTTTTAAACATTCCAGTAGAACTCTCCAATGTCAAGCACAATGACAACCATTTTCCTTCTACAGTTGAAGATGAACAATTGGAGCATAAACTCTTGTTGTCCCCTAGGCAGAAAGTGATGTTAACATCTAATTTATGGGTTGTTTTTTGCCTTGTTAATGGATCACTTGGTCAAATTATTACCATTTTGTACAAGGAAAACCACAAACCTCCATAGTTGCAACATTTGCAATTGTGAAATTCAACAGGTACATTGGCCCTCCATGGGATTCCAACAATCCTACTTTTCTACCAATCCCACCTATACAAGGGGGGGCTTGTACTAAGGTCCCACTTAAATGACATGGGCATTAACAATACATAAATCTCAAGGGACGACATTACCAAAAGTTACAATAAACATTGATATAGTTGAACATTGAGGTTTGACCTTTAATGCAATATCCAAAGTCCCTTCCTTAAAGGATCTTCACATCTCCCCAACATTTAGCTTTAAAAGGTACAAAAGAATGAAGGAAAATCCTTATGTCATACGAAGGAAGCAAGAAGAGGCCTTTCTCCACTCCAAAGTTTTTTCATTGTTTCTTATCTAATAAGTCCATTTCCATTCAATGGAGCTCTCATGACCACATTTCCTATGTAACTACTTATCAACTTAGCAAATGCACTCATCATTACTTCCACCGTACATTTCACATTGTCCAACCAAATTTTATTCATTTTAAATTCATACAAATGTCTTTCCATAAATATTTTGAAATATGCAATGCAATAGTTTTCAACCATTCACAAACATCACACACTTTCCATTGTCTCCCAACCTTCTACCATGGACATCAATAAAAGATACCACCATCCACAATAAATAATTTCCTTTGCATCTATAGATTTACTTCTCCCATTTGGGCTTCTTGTTCAAATTGTAAGTTCTCACCGTTACTATCTTACTTTCTCTATTCTCTTTATTTCATATCCTATTTACTCAATGTTGATACTTACTTACGGAATCAATTATGCATGTGCAATAGCAATCACGTGTTTATTTGCAATAGCCCTATGGTTAATGGATCTATATCTTCATTCCAAAAATTGAATAATTTATGTCAAGTTTCCACTTCATGATAAAAAGTTATTTTATTTTCGAGAGCCTTTAATATTTTTTGTTCAATTCTCTCATTTGTTTTGTTCCCTTATAAGTAGAGTTTGACTTCTTCTTCAAGTTACAAAGGTTCTCACCTTTCATGCAACCAATGGCAAACATATGTCCTTGCTTCGAAAAATAAACATATGCCCTTAATTGTAAAAGTTGTATGATATCTACTTTTCAAAACCTTCATAATTGTAAAAGTCATGTTTTAATAAGCTACAACAACACTTTCATATGCATGTGGAGTTTCCTCTTTGAACACTTTGACTATATTCAATTACCAAATTACATTGCTCCTTTATGGTGGCTATTATTCATTATTATTGTTGCCCATTTTTGTGTCTTCTATTACTTTTTCCATTCCTTTGCCTCATACCATATTACATAAACATTTTGCCGCTACCGATGTATCATTATTTCCTTTAATATTGATTGCTCATTAGCTTGGTTTTACCCTGATTACAAAAAATACACATATTGCTAACTATACCAAAACCTTGCAATGTCGAATATAAATACATTTACATCTTTTCATACACTGCTTTCTTGCATAATTTGTACATTTCCCATTTTATGCAGAGGAAATTCTAATTCACAAGCTGCTAATTGGAGCATTGAATTCCCTCTCGCATCAATGTAAGCAAACATGTTCTCCACCTGTATCAAATTAAAAAAAAAATAGGCTTCTATAAACCAATCATCTAGGATCCATATTTTTTCTTTAGTTAGATTACAAGAGTGCAATAATATGTGTTTCACCACAACATCCTTAGCAATAAAGAACCACACTATTTCACATGTTGGAATAACATGTTATGCATGTTCATCACACCTCTGGATCTTCTAGAGACAACTAGTTGATGATCGATAGTTGAGTAGGAGAGTTGATTGAGCAGTCAAATAAGTATTCAACTGGTCAGTCGAGTCGACTAGAACAGTGGATTGGTGGACAAAATGAGGCAGAATTCAAGGAATTTGTTAGGCACCCTTGTTGTTATATGTGGACTGGATCTTCTTCAGTTCGAGGGAGTTGGTTACATCTTGGTGCTATAAAAGGATGACCCCATGGGTTGATCTAATATGTGTATGTGAACAATGAATAATGCATCTTGATGTGTTCTTCATGTATTGAGTTATGCTAGCTTGTGCTTAAGCGTTGTAATGGTGTCTCTTGACACCACCTTTTCTTGGAACCATTAGCTCTCTGATCTACCTAATTCTTTGGTTCTCCAACATGGTATCAGAGCTATTGGTTTAAAGACCTAGCTTGTTATATATGAGTCTTTTGGAGGTTGTCATTTAGACGTGTTATTATTAAGTTGGATTTATTTAGTGATTGACTAAGGGTTTGAATTGCAAACTATATATCATGGATTAAATCTATAGATTAACATCATGTATTCCAAGGTAGAACCTATGGTCTTGAATGGCCTTAATTATGGAATATGGGCACAAGACATGGATACCTTGTTGAAATGTAAGGTATTTTGGCAGTTTACAAAGATCATGATCCCAATTTCAAAGGATGAAGAATATAAGTTTTCCATTGACAAGAAGAAGGATGACGTTGTAGGAGTCATTACCACCTGAATTTTAAAGGAGTTTCACTTTCATACAAGTGGGATCGATTATCCTCATCGAGCCTAAAAGAAGCTAAATACTTTGTTTGATAAGAGCGATGAAAGTCGGGTTATGTAGGTTGATAAAGAGTTGATCTCTTTCGATCCTCTCTCCTTTGAAATAATTGAAGACTACTTGGCTCGTGTCAAGGAGTTGCAATTGAAGTTGGGTGAATGTGGTAAAGACTTTCCAGAGAAAGATGGTCGGTTCATTTAATTGATCCTTGTGAACCCGAAGACACACTATGATATACTATGTTCGACATTCCATGCTAGTTGGGCTTCTGAAAGAGAAGATGGTAAGCAATATACCTTTGATTCTTTCAATGGTTTGCTAATTAGTGCACAAGAGAAAACGCTTGATGAAGGGATATTAAAGGTCAAGCAACGACTTCATTTGCTGAAAATGAGAGGTTGACAAGGCAGTCAGTAGAAACTGACCCACTGCATCAACCATAATATAAAAAAGAAGCATGATGAGTAGACTTCGACTAAGAAAGGTAGAAAGAAGAAAACCTTCCACTATTGTGGAAAATTGATACATGTAGAGAAGGCTTGTTGGAAGAAGACTGGAGATCTAGAAGAGAAGGTCAGGAACCTTAAAGGTGATGTGTTGTATGGATGATCGACCAATTCTTAGCATTGACTTCCAGAAGTAAGGTAGATATACACAATTTTTGTTAGTACCTCTCGATCTTTGCCTGCTCACACTTTACAAAATGACTGGATAGTTGACTATGGTTGTACACATCATCTGACTAAAGATGATTCTCTCTTTTCTTCCTTAAGTGAAGCTACTGAAAATAAAATATTTGTGATAGATGATTATGCACTTATTGTTGTTGGTTGTGGAGATTTGTGTGTTAGAATTGTGTGATCACCAATGTATATCATATACCTAGCTTGAGTTCCAATTTGTTGTTTGTGTCTCAACTTACTCAGACTAGTAAAAAGGTTGAATTCTAGCCATATTGGTTTGTTGTGAAGGACGTGAACAATAGTTGGGAATATATTGTTGAAGGAATCCTTTATCCTAAGGATGTAATATACAAGTTCCCTGACCTTTCTTGAAGAGATTTCGGATCGATTGCACTCATTGCTCGAACCAATGACCATAACTTCATTTGGCATGAACAACTCAAACATATAAATTTATGAAGCTTGAAACCGATGGTGAACTTACTGGATTACTTAATTGTTCCCCCCCAATGGAGCATGTGAAGGATGTGTTCTTGGCAAGCATCACTGGGCTCCTTTTGAAACAAGGAAGGTTTGGAGAGAAAAGACCTGGTTGGAACTTGTTCACAATGATTTGTATTCCTTGAATAAAGCATCACTAGTGGGTGTGATGTATGTTTTAACCTTCATTGATGATTTTTCTAGGTGCACTTGGGTATATATCTTGCATAATAAGAGTTGTGTCTTTGAAACATTCAAGAAATTTAGGGCATTGGTGGAAAAGCAACGTAGTCGACTTGTGAAATTTTTGAGATCAGTCCATGGTGGAGAATATTTGGGTATACTATTTGAATATTACATATCCTAGCATTGTTTCTCTTAGCAGAGACTTGTAACTCACACACCTTGTAAGAATGGAGTTGCAAACAGAAAAAAATGGACTTTGGTCAAAATGGCATGATGTTTGCTTCAGGCCAAACGTTTATCGACTTACTTTTGGGTAGAAGCTATTTACTATTCAAATTATCTACTGAACCTTATTCCTACTAAAGTTGTCTATGATATTGATCGAGGAGGATCCAAAACGCTAAAAAATGGTCCAAGAGGATCCAAATGCTCAAAAATTGATTTTCTCAAATACTTTTGAAAACCAATTCATTACGAAGATCTCGATGATAGCTTTCCAATGAAGCAAAAATCACCTCAAACGAAGTTTGTATGCAAAAGTTGTGAATGGTCAAAGGGCAAAGTCAAAGGTGACACGTGTCACCACTCCAAGTGTGGCACGTGGCACATGATCGTATAGGCTAATAACATGACAACACGTGACAATAGTAAGCCAATGAAAGGTTTCCACGTGGCAGTCTCCCATTAGCTACTTACGGATAATATTTATCAAAATTAGTTGGGAGCCCGGAGGATCAAACCCGGGTCTCTTGGCCAACAACACAATGACTTCACCATTATTCCCATTGGTTATGTCTTAACCGTATATGGGCGCAAATATATTTAAGGTTGTTTTGGTGGTTAATCGACCGAAAAAAGGGTCGAGGGCTAAGCCCTCGACCCTATTATATGTACATCCAATGTAACTATGATCGTAAAGTTCGTGGGGCTAAACTAAAACCAACATACTATATGTGTAATGTAAGTTACAACCAAAAGTGTTGATGGGGGAAGGTTTGTGGGTTTGAACTCATGACCTCTTCCCCCATAACCCAAAGTTTTAACCATTTGACCATAAGTTGTGACTTGTTATAACAAACCAATAAATACATATTTAAATTGCAGCGTGGATTCCGATTGGTGGTTAGGTCGACCTAGGCCTATTTAATGGGCACATAAACCAATGTCGAGAATAGGAATTTGCATGTTAGCATTGGAATGTGTGCCATATAAGTTCGTGCTAAGTGCAGATTGCCTTGTTTTGCGTACAAGATGTGTTCATGGTTTTGATTTGCCTTGTTTTGCATGCCATTGAGCTCTTTGAGAAAGGTATACGGTGTTTATGCCTGCTTATGATGGAGATTTGAATGCAAAGAAGTTGGATAATTGGGTCAAATCGATTAAAGTGTATTGTAGAGTACATAAAATCATACATGACACTTCAAAGAGACAATTGGCTACTCTTCGCTTGAGAGGCACAACTTTGATATGGTGGGAGAGTCAGACACAAGTTGATCTTATTCAACATGGTAAAATCATTTCTTCCTAGATAGAGTTTACTACTGCATTAAGAAAACAATTTTATCCATTAGCTTATATGCAAACATCAACGATTGCTTGGCAAAATTTAACACAAGGAAAATGTCAAAATGTTCAAGCTTATACACACAAATTTAAGAGGAAGGCATTGTCTTTGGGAATTCCATTACATACTCATGAGACTCTTCTAAAATATATTAGTGGTATGCATTCATATCTTCGCCATATTATATTGATGTTTAATCCTACTAATATTGACGAAGTATCAATACAAGTTACTCATCTTGAAGCTAGCAAAGGAAAACATGTTGTTGAGGATGTGTCAGAGGAGCCACATGAATTCGAGGAACAGTCGAAGGGAAAAGGGAAGAGTAAGAAGACAACTACAATGAAGAAGGATGAAAGGAAGAAACCTACATGCTCTCACTGCGAGAAGAAAGGACATGATGAGAAGCACTATTGGAAATTGCATCCAAATTGAAACCGAAGTGGGCTCAGCCTAGAAAGGGTAAAAAGAAGACCGTGACTATGGTTCAGGACCTTGGATCAAATTTTGAGGATGGAACTAAGGTTACAACTATGGGCATCAAGGGTAAATATTCTTTTACAAGTTTCAATTCACATACTTCTTCTGCAAAGTCTAAAGTAATTCTCGATGGAAGGCAAATAAATGACCTGTTTCATTTACGAGTTATCTCAAAGCACACTAAGATTGATACACTTGTTGATAGTGGATCACAAGTGAATCTTGTTTCAGAGCAAGTTGTTCAGAGTTTGGGATTGGAAACTAGGCCTCATCCAAGATCGTATCCTTTGGAATGGATTTGTGATAATGCTCAGGTACAAGTAACTAAGCAATGCAAGTTACAATTTGAGATCACATCCAATTTCATTGATGAGTTAGAGTTAGACGTGGTTCCACTTGACATTTGTGGGATGGTTTTGGGAAGTCCATACTTGTATGACAAGAAGGCCATCTTCTACAAGGAATAGAACAAGTATAATCCTTTTAAGGATGGGATTGAGTTCATTGTGAAAGCTCACTAGATGAAGACGAATTTGACATTTCTCACTACAAGGCACATGCTAGTTAATGCTAGTATCCAGGATCCATATTTACATCCTACGATTGGAAGCAGAACATGTCCTTTGGTTGATGTTGTTCCTATTAAGAAGAGAAAAGATTGTGATGATTCATTCTCTTTCGCATCTATATATTCAATTTTGTTGTTCAGTTTATTACTAATCAATGGACTATGGTTGGCTACTGCAACAATGAATGGCGGAGTTTGTGAAATTAAGGGAATGGTTAACTTGGTCAATAGTGTTGTTTCAGTCTTCATTATCATTGTGATGAGTCGGGTGCTCGTTATATAAGCAAGAAGGATGGATGATACTGGACAAGTGAGGCGGAAGCATTCTCACTTCATTTATGAATAACCCATACTTTCAGAGGTCCAAAAGTTTCCTCAATGGGGAGGTGTGATCTAGGAGGATCCAAAATGCTAAAAAATGATCCAGGAAGATCCAAAATGCTCAAAATTTGATTTTCTCGAATACTTTTGAAAACCACTTCATTGCGTAGAGCTCGATGATAACTTTCCAACAACGTAAAAATCGCCTCAAATGAAGTTCATATGCAAAGGTTATGAATGGTCAAAGTTCGGGTCAAAGGGCAAAGTCAAAGGTTGCAAGGGTGACACACACATGATCGTACAACCCAGGCAAGTGACGTGGTATGACCGGTTGGCAGCTGACTAGGTAGATATGTTTGAAGACTCTGCAAATTATGTGGGCTAATCACAGGACGACATGTGGCAATAGTGGCCATGTGGCAGCCTCCCATTGGTTATTTACAGATAATGTTTATCAAAATTAGTTGGGAACCCGGGTCTCCTAGTCAACAACACAACGACTTAACCATTATGCCCGCAGGTTATGTCTTAACCATATATGGGCCCAAATATATTTAAGGTTGTTTTGGTGGTTAATCGACCGGAAAAAGGACCAAGGGATAAGCCCTCGACCCTGGTTATATGTATATCCAATGTAACCGTGACCGTAAAGTTCCCGGGGCTAAACCAAAACCAACATACTATATGTGTAATGTAAGTTATGGCCAAAAGCGCCAATGGGGGAAGGTCCGCGGGTTGAACCTGTGACCTCTTCCCCCATAACCCAAAGTTTTAACCACTAGACCATAAGCTGCAACTTGTTACAACAAACCAATAAATACATATTTAAGTTGGAGCGTGGATTCCGATTGGTGGTTAGGTCGACCTAAGCTTGTTTAATGGGCATGGAAACCAATACTGAGAACATGAATTTGTGTGCCAACATTGGAATGCATGCCATAGAAGTTCGTGTCAAGTGCAGATTGCCTCGTTTTGCATGCAAGAGGTGTTCTTGGTTTTGATTTGCTTCGTTTTGCATGCCAATGAGCTCTTTGAGAAAGTTATAGGGTGTTTATACTCATTTTTCTCGATTTTTCGAGAGGATCATGATGGTAATGTCAAATTTGTATAAAAGTGTCGTATATGGAAGTCTTAGTTCAGATTGACATGTATGAGACCCATAGTATCGTTATACATGCAAAAAGGGCTTTTTGGGCACCTGTTCAAATATAGTCGAGTTTATACTCATTCTTCTCATAATTTCATGAGGATTTTATTGGTGACCTCTATTTCCGGGTTGGAGTAGCTGACTTGAAGGGTGTCTTCATAATTTGACATTTGTAAAGACCATTTCAATGTATTTTTTGACATTTTTGAGAATTAATAAGAGTGATCTATTTCTCTCCATTTTGGAACTCATTATTTCCGCAAATTATATTCATAAGTTAATGAAATTTTATGGATAAATAAGCATTTTCACATGTTATTTGCAAATAGTCAAGTCGATCTTCAATTTCTCGATTTTGGTCGGATGTTTATGTGTATTTATGAACTAATTGACATCTAAGGATTTTTAGGCTGAATTGTTATCGGAGTTTGTTGATATTTCAAATCAAGTTGGTACCATAACTCGTTTGGTATTTTCAAATAAGATATGACCCCTATTGAGAAATGGAGTGGGACAAAACCCTCAATCATATACCTTGTAATGTTTGGATGTATTGTGTGGGTGCACATTTCAAATAATTGTAGGAAGAAGCTTGATGCAAAGAGTCATGCTTGCATAATGATGGGCCACTCTCAAGAATAAAAGGCCTATATATTATTTAACTCATTCAAACAACAAATCATTCTTAGAAGAGATGTTGTCTTTGATGAGAAGACCTCAAGGACTAAGCTATTAAATTCCTCTTTTGGTTTGATAAACAGTGACCCCTTTGAAATTGTGACATAAACTAGATCAATTAAGTATCATATTGGAGCATCAACTAGACACTTGACTCATTTACCTACTTCGACTTGTAGTCGATCATCGATTGTAGAATCGATTACCAATTTTGGCACCCTTAAGCAATGCTATGGTGAATTTGTCGATACATGAATCTCTTCATTAGATGATACTTGTGTACCCCAATGTGTTGCTAAAACAATTGAAGCTTCTAGAGCTGATGCTAGAAACATCAATGACTCAAGGAAGACTAGAAGTAAAAAACAACATGGTAGTGTTGCTCTGATGACACGTTTGTTAGAGGCATGTGATCCAAATCCATATGTAGATGCACATGGTTGACTTGAATGGGAGAATGCATGAAGAATGAAACATGGGATTTAGTTCCTCGATCACAAGAAAAGAATGTGGTGAGGTATAAATGGATCTACAAGACGAGTTCGCATCTCATGGCATTGTTGAAAGACATAAAGCTTGTTTAGTAGCAAAGGGTTTTTCTTAGCAAGAAGGCATCAACTACACTAAAACCTTTGCCTTTGTTGCAAAGATGAATTCTATTCGATTGGTTCTATCACTTGCTGCTCGTTTTGGATGGGAGGTACATCAAATGGATGTCATAAATGTTTTTCTTCATAGATATCTAACTAAAGAAATTTATATGGAGCAACCGCAAGTTTTGAAAAGGATATCAGTCTAGTGTGTCGATTGAAGAAGTCCTATATGGTTTGAAATAGGCCATTAAGGCTTGGTATGAGAAAATTGTCCATTTCTTTGTCGATCTTGGTTTCAAACGTCGTGAATCGGATCATAGTATTTATGTATTGCATGTAAAAGATGAAATCTTAATTGTTGCATTATACATGGATGCTTTAGTCATCATTGGAAGCAACATTGATTTGATTTTGGGTTTGAAGAAACACTTGGCATGTACATTTGAAATTTTGACCTTTGTCCCTTACATTTCTTTTTGATATCGAAATTTTGCAAATGGATGGTGATATCTTTATTTCTCAACTTAATTATGTAATTGATCATTTGCAAAGAAGATTGTAAACCTTATGTCACAACTTTTCGGTCGGGAGTGAAGTGGACCAAAGAGTGTGATTATTCGAAAGTTAACACGGCCCTTTATTGACAACTAGTTGGTAGCCTTATTTATTTAACCCATAATCAACTTGGTATTTCTTTTGTTGTTAGTGTGGTTTCCTGATTTATGCATGATTCGTAAGAAAACCATTGGAAGGTCGCAAAGATAATTGTTAGTTATATCAAAGGCACTTATCACTTGGTATACAATATTGCAATAATCAATTAGGCCTATTGGTCAGCTATACCGACTCGGATTGGGTGGGGGATGGCGATGATAGGAAGTCTGCATCTGGCTATGTGTTTCACCTTGGTTCAAGACCCATGGTTTGGTCACGTAAGTTGCAAAATGTGGTATCTCTTTCAACCGCAAAAGCTAGATATCATGGTGCAGTTAATGCTAGCACAAAGGTAGTTTGGATTCGACAACTCTTGGGTGAGCTTGGCTTTCTAGTTGAGACATCAACTGTTATATTTTCTGACAATCAAAGTGCGATGGAAGTTGCAGAGAACCTTGTTTCTCACAGTAAGATGAAACATGTGGAGCTTCATGCTCATTATTTGAGATAACTAGTATATGATAATGTTGTGAATCTTATTTGTTGTAGAACTGATGATCAAGTTGTCGTTATCTTTATGAAGCTTTTATTAGAAGTTAAGTTTGTGAAACTTCGAGCTATGCTTGGGCTTCCCGAAGTTGCAATTATGGGGTGTGTGTAAAAGTAATTTGACCTCCTGAATCTCCAAAGTGTTGTGTTGATGGGAGGGTCTTAGAACAACAAAATATGCGAGTTTTTCACACCTCTAGATCTTTTGGAGATAATTAGTCGGGTCAATTAGAAATGTCATTTTGTAGATAGAACAAGACAAATTTCAAGGAATCTATTAGGCACCCTCGTCGTTATATGTGGACTGGATCTTCCTCACTTCAAGAAAATTGGTTACATCTTAGTGCTATAAAATGACAACCCTATGAGTTGATCTAATATGCACATGTGAATAATGCATTTTGATGCATTCTTCATGTATTGAGCCATATTAACTTGTGTTTATGTGCTGTAACAATACACACAATCTCTTATTGAAATCATTACTCTATGATCTACCTAATTCCTTGATTCTCCAACATCACATGCATTACATAAAACTTCACACTTTTCCACTTCACAAATTATTACTAAAACACATCTTTTTCACCTAATCCTTTTTAATGATATACTTTTTAAACCTGAAGTATAATGACATCCTTCCCATTTACTACAAATACAATCACTAGTATAATAACATCCTTCCCATTTACTAAAACGAGTCTTGCCTTTTGGTGGTTGAAACCACCATTTTTTCCCACCTTCCACACCAAATTATATATTATTATTACGAAAATATATATTTTGCCATTAAGAAAGTTTAATATCTCTACCTAAACGGGAATCCATTTAAGTCTATCCAAAGGCCAAACAATTCTCAATAACTTGTTTTAACACATTATCCATTCGCAGGAGAGGGGAAGCAGCAATGGCGGCCGCATCACTTTCTGCAGACATGGCGATCCGTGGCACTATTTTGGTAAGAACCCCTGAGTCTTTCGTATTCATGTAAACGAGAGTGCGTGAAGATACTCATTGTGTAAATGTTGGTATTCTTAGAGTAGCCATTCCGGCACAGGTGAATACATATGAAATGCATGGGAGAGGAATGCATTATATTGCAGTCCATGAGTGCAGATTCTCTGCATCTTTCTGCTGAGAATTGTTTACATATAGTTAGAATGCTCTGTTTTTTCTAAAGGGTTTTGGGGCAGGCAGGGTTTGGGTTTTTAACGAGCTTGGGTTTTTTAATCATTGAAAACTCATTTGTGTCCACTAATCTCCAAGCGTTCAATAGGCCTTGCCATGGTACATTTGGTTTAGATTATTCTATTGGATTTGAATGGTTTCCTGATGGGGGCTTAGTTTTGGGGTTGAACTTCCAACCTCTCTTGCACTTTAACAGCAACTGTTCTTCGAACGCGGTAGTCTGCAAACATTCTCAGTATTTATCTATCTTTGACACGATGCTTCTTATTATTACTGTGCCACAAGCGTGCCCTCACCCAACATGAGAATATTACAATGCAATGTAGCCCGCTTATAACACCAGGAGTGAAACGTCTCGCTGTGGGTATTTGGAACACCCCTGCTTCACCATCTAACCAAGCTCCCAGTTGACCATTCTGTTTATTTGCAATATCTATTCTTTCCTATTTCTCATTGTTTGTGCTTGCTTAGTTTGCTGACCGGATAATGTGACAGGTTATTAATCTTTGTGTTCGTTTATAACTTCTAGTCATTTGATATTTCAGTAACTGAGCACATATAGTTTGCAGGTGTAATGCTTGATTGGAATCACTACCTTTAAATCTCTTCTGACGAAGTCAATAGAAACGGTACAAATCATAGAAATCATAAATGCTTTTCAGTTGTTTTCTGGGTGTCTCGCGTGTTTCTTTTTTTTTTCTGGATTTTATATGCCTGGGTATTTCGATAATACCTATAAACATCTTTTATCTTTTCTAGGAGTGATGCCAAATAGCATCTCAGCTTCAGATATAAAGATCTTCATTCTCATGTAGGCATTTTTGTCTGAAAACTTGGTAGCCGCATTAAGTCTCTAACAGTTTGGTGTTTTTGGATTTTATTTATGACATTCTTGGACTACTATCTTGGAACTGGAATGTGGAACGAGCAACTGGCCTAGAGGGTTTTGTGGGATAAGAAACGTGAACCCGCTTCCCTTTCCAGTGTATGTTATGCATAATGTACTAATGTAGTGTCAATATGGGAATCGGAAATAGAGCAGGAACAAGAACATAACGAGAAATGGATCTCCTTTTCAAGTTTATGATAATCTAGTGGAAAATTGTATCTGGCAGTTTCAGTTTGTTCTGGTCCTCGAGTGACAATTTTGGAGAAATTTGAGATGTCTGTGCTCTAATTCTGACTTTTACAGAGCTGGTTCTGTTTGGGCAGAGTCCATGACATTGGTTGTATCAAGCTTTTTCATTTCTTTTGTGTGTTATGTATCCGACAATACATATTATTTTGTTATGAACTTTCATCTCCGACCTGCACACATACCCACATTCTAAGAAGATTAAACAACCCTACACACATGCATCATCATGCGCAAGATGCACAAGGGAAGGAGATTCCATATAAGAGCAATCGATCACCATTGTCCAATGGAGACTACCACCAGGGACTCACTAATAGTGCTAACTCGCAAACCTCCCATAGTAAGTGACAGATACCATTGTTAATGCCTAGCTTTTCTTTTCTGCTAGACTCCACTATACACAATGGTAAGGTTGGAGCTAGTCCTTTTCTAATTTCGAGCTGTTGTCAACACACTAATCAGTATTGTTCAGTTGAGGGTAACAGACCATCACTTCATGCATATCCGAACTTGATAGTTGTTGATGACCAACTATTCATAGCTATTTTGTTAACAGATTGCGTGTTTGTGCTGATGGACAAGACTTTTCCTTTCTCTTTTGGCATATTATCAATTAGCAATATAAAAATATGACACATATTAGAAATTTGGGATTTAAGAAATGTAATATGCCTGATGCAGGAGCATCTGATTTGGGAAAAAATATTAATATTATTTAGTTGAGCATGTAGAATCTAAAATTTGTGTTACCCCATCCTCATAGACAAGGAATACTTTCATATTAAGGCTTCAAGAAAACTGCATTGGCATAAGAAGATAATTAATTGACGTTTCGAGTCCATTCAGTGACTTATCCTCAGAGCTTGGGTTATGGAGAAGAATTTAGCTGCAATAAATATGAATTTGTTATCAAAATGGTGCAATGTGGAATCAAGGTCGTTTGTGTTCTTTTTTTTTAACAATAGCCTATTTTTATCTAAGAAACAAGTTTTTATATGTGAAATAAGTTTTAAAACTTTTATTCTATATATACAACCAGTGTAAAGATTCAAGACTTGGTTTAGTAATCAAGCTGTAAGTGCATGCATGCACCTTTAGCAGTAAAGAACAAAAAAAATTGTTTTAGAAAGTTATCTTAAAGAGGTGGGATGGATGGGACTGCTGTTAATTTTCAAGACATGGTAAGCAGATCTGCACTCCTAAATACTAAACCTAATCTAGGAACCCAAAAACTGATTTAATTTATCAAATCAGCAGATAAAGGATGCTAGATCTGCAAACACACAAATCTGAAAAAAACAAACAGCAGGCTTAATTTGCAGATCACATTTCTTTTCTATAACTCTGAAAAGAAGGAATTACAATTGCGAAAGCTCAAAAACTCCAATTCTCTGATCTGTCTAGAGAAGTCACCCTGCCTCTCTTTTATAGACTAAGACAGGACTAGGGTTCACACTGAATATAAACTTCTCGATGGGTGTGACTTCCTAGATGAAGTAACAGCCCTAAACCTAGGCTTCTAGAACACCGTGCCCATCCTGCATGTATAATATTGTCTTACACTTGAGCCTGAAAGTTGAAACTCCAAGTAGAAAGTCCCTTTTAGGAATGCACAATGTGCCTATCCTATTTCTAAACCTGGAAAAACATTCACCTATATAAATCTAAAACTGCTTCTAAACTGGAGAAAAGAAAATCTAAATATGGCACTGATTTCTAGAGATTACAAAAGCCTGCTAAAGATGGTGCACGCATGCTGGAAACATGCATGTACCTTAACCACATAACTCTCATTAATTGTTGTGTCTTCATTAACTGCACGTCCACACATTGATAACAATTAATGCTTCAAAGATTTCAAAGTTGGAAATTGACTTTGCTGAAGATTGTTGCACACAGATCGAGGGTTGAATCTATTGGATGTGCCATGGCAAAGAGAATACCTAATAATTAACAAGTAAAGCTAACACTCCCTCTTTGTGAGGAAGGTGTTCTCCAACAAAACAAGTTTTTCCCTCTTCATTTTGATCCTCCAAATCTTCAGAGGCCATTGCTTTGGCTGGTTCCCCCATGTGGGTTTGCGATTGGTTTGTCGGGGTTTTAGATCTTTGGCATCTATGGGTATCTTGATAGATCGCCTTCGCCTCTTCAGTTATTTACTTGATGCACCTGGCCACCTCCTATCTACTAGGTAGGTGTTGAATAGGATCACCCAGGACAACATTTACAGGCAGTACACATAGATCACTTGGATAGACCCATTGGGTGGATTACGCTCAAAGATGGTCCTTTATGTAGAGCATCTCATGGAGCTAAGGGGTAGATTTGTTGCTCGACCTTGGTACACACGTTGTCATTGGATGCATGCTCTTCACACTCCCCCAGGCCAATTTTGAGTGTGTTCTCATAGAATTTGAGTGGAGATGGATCACTAAATTGATCGGTTAGACAAGATCTGCCAGATGTGCCATCTTCGAGAGGTAGAGATTAAGAAGTATTGCGTTTCCCCCTATATTACAAGATTCAAGGGCAATTCCACTCTCTTTTTTTGGGAGTAACTAGCACTTTCCATTGTTTTAAGGTACCCCACCCAACGTTGCCTAGGTCTTTACATGCAAGAAGCCCTTCAGCTCTAGTCCCATATTCTCTGGCCACCCCCTAGACTAGTGTCTTGCTAGAGGATTACCTCCTTCCTGGTGCTTCCATCTACTACGAACACCAAGAGATAGATCATTAGTAGTATGGCCCCCGACCCGGTATTAGTGTGAGCTCGGGGGGCTTTCACCACCTTTTATTGACTCCAACGACATGGTCGTTCTAGATTCCACACCCACAGCCAGGGAAGGCCCCCTAGGCCTTAGCAACGAACGACCTTGTCCAGATAGCAACACAATGCATAATCCAAATTATCTTCTAGTTCCTCTTCCATAAAACTTTCTATCCGGAGCTTCCTCCCTTCGGCCTTGGATGTTAGGAGAATGATTACTAGTGGAGCTTGAATGGCTTTCACTCTTTGTATTCCAGATTTTGGTTCCATCTTACCCAAATTTGTAGTTCACTTTCAGAGCTCTATTTAGATCTTAGATTAGGGCAATACCTTATTTTAATCTTCTTACTTTCTGCCTCTTGCTTTATTTAGGAGCCGATTTTGCACTCCCAATTTGTATTTATACATGTGTACTAGCGGTCCCATTGACCTACTTTTGTGGTCATTTGTTGGACATTAATAAAATTATCTTATTTTATCTTATCTTCTTCACTTGTTCAAGGAAGAATGCATTAGCCAGTGCATGCTTGGAATCAATCACTGATTCCACAGTGGGTTTTGAAACTGTGTCCTAGACATCATAATCCTCCAACATAACATCTCGCTGTTCCTCTATATGGTTAAACCACTTCTTCATCACTAGAATGTTCCATATCAATGATTGAAGACATTGATGTAACATAAGTAGGGAACTTCTTAGGGGGGTGACTTACTTGGATAGATTTTGGCTCCTACTTTCAAGGTGATTTATTAGCGCCTCTGAAACGTTCAAGGCGATTTATCAGCGCCTCTGACATTATCTAAAAAAACCTCATCATTCCCATAACATCGCCCACTGCAACTTGCTCTTGCTCAGTAGTTTGTCCTTCTCCCTATGGAGTAGATCCCTCGGGTGTAGATGTGCTTGGAGGAGGCATTCCTCTTCCTCCTGCAGCCCGACGTCTTCTCATTCTCTGTCTTCTAACCATGATACTTGCCATAAAACAAATTCAATTTATATTAGTAAAACGTCTTCAATTAAACATAAGCATTGGAAGTTGTAATGGGTCCAATGTTGCAGAGTGGGACCCGCTCTGATACCATATGTAACAACCCTCCTTAAATTAAACTATTAAAAATAAGCATGTACATGATTGTAAGTTTTTTTTTTTGTTCAAGGAAAATTTTACATGTCTCATGTCTAAAATTCGACAACATTAACATAAAATAGAGCAATACTACATTGCATAAAATGTAATGTTTTAAAACATTAAATCTATTAAGGACTTGACACAATTCAAGGTTTTATATCTAGAGATGCTATAATTTAATGAGAGATAATTATTCATTGAAGTTGCGCATTGTGCGCACTATATTATACATGAATACTATGCCAATTCTACATATCATTCTACTAAGGAAGTCAATTTCTCTACTTTACATAATAGGTTTAAATCCAAATAGAATTGAATTAACCCTTTACCCTTTATTTATTCAGAAATTGAATTTACAACTTAATTATTCTGTTGAACCACATAATATCCACAACATAACTATGGGTATTGAAACAACCCTATTGAATTCATTTAAAGTAAGCCTGAGTGCATGCAAAAATCTAAACCTTAATCATGATAGTCATAAGATAAAACTTAGGTAAATCATTTGAACGACTATAAACCTTCTTATCTACACGATTTTTTTTTTTAAATTTAGGAATAAACAAGAGTGTGGATACCACAATCAAGGTTAGATTATCCTATGTCAAGGATATAATAGATTTATATCTACTAACTTAGCTCAACGTCAACAGACTAATAATTTGTCGACACAATAATAGTAGCAAAGGAATATTCCTTCGGTTCGGATAAAATCCAGATTTGCATGCTAAGCAACATTGTTCTTAAGAGAGTTTAGATTTTGAAAGAAATACGATCAAACACCATTACGTGGCCAACGTTTTTGCCTCCTATTTCATCAAAAGGAAGGTTACCTCACACCAGGTTATACTTCCTAAGCTTACAAGCAACAAACAACTAGTGTCTTTTATATATATACAACACATTATTATCAATAAGCATAATGATTATTAATATAAGATTATTAGTATCATTATTAATCTAGTCGCTTTTATTTCATTGATGTACTGACTAAATACAATATGATTATCTTCCTATATATAAGTATATATATTTATACAAACGAATAGAAGGCCAATCGGACTCGAAGCCTTCCAAATGGTACGGAAATTTAAGAACTTTAATGGAAACATCGCTGCTAAAACCTTGACCTCAAGATTTCATCCACTTCAATCTAGATCATCAAGTAGTTAGCTCCGCCAATCTGCTTATATCTATTAGTTAAACTGACGTTTTTTTTGGTTTAACGATTATTCACCATAAATTCGCCCTTATTTAATTAAGCTAACTGGCTCTCTTCTTTACTCCTCGTTGGTTCCATTGTAGTCAACTAAAATACCTACGCTGGAAACCATTTAAGTCAAGCCCAAAATTACGATACCAACGGCTCTTGACACTTACAATATCGACAAACTCTCACAGGTACGCCATGGCAGCACCCAACCTCAAAACTGTGGCGGTTTCCTGTTACGGTTTTAGATCTTTAAGGATCATCAGTCAAGTGTTTTTAGTTTCAGAAGGATACCCGAAACTAAGGTTCCAAGGGATAGTAAGCTATCCTTCATTATTAAGATGGTAAAATTCCCGTAGTTCCTTGGTTCCCAACGATGTGCAAGAAGTAATCGCTTGATGAAGACTGAGGGTTGGTATGCGAAATTTAGAAACCTAAGGCTTGTGCTAAAAGTTCTTCAAGTGGTTATCAGAGTTTTGGAAACTCTTTATCAGATTCAAGATTAAAAACCTGGGCAATATGACCTACGTAGAGATTTATGTTATGCAGAAGATTCCTGGAAGAGACTGTAAATCATAGTGTATAACTAGACAAACATTTACTTGTCCACCAATTTGACTGAACAAAGGCTGCTCTTATTGAATAAGAGTTTGTTATGGTTCCATATTAAGCTAGTCATAAAGGTTCTTAATCCATACAAATCACACTATATTGTACGATAGAGTATAATTTCGTAGCAATATACAGAGAATAGCGTGGAGCTCCAAGGGACAAGTTTTGTATACAGAAACAAGAATAAGTAACTCTTTTTTTTTTAAACTATTTCGACATAAGTCCTAACATATCTTGGAGTAAAAGGACAAAATTCAGTATGATAGTAATAAAATTAGTTAGCATAAACAACCAATCTGTAATAGAACGCGCAGTACTATATAAAACCAACATGAAATCTTTACGAAAGCTTTAGCATCAATAAAAGAAATACTTATTACAAATTCAAGCTGACAGTTGAATATACGACAACACTATGGCCAATGTTTAAAGAGACGAGGAATATCGACAATCAACAAAATACAATCCTTCGCTTAATTATTGAACAATATAGGTACTGATAATTTCAGAGAATAATATGGCGCATGAGAGAAGAGGTGATTTCACTTGTTGAAGCTACAAGTATTGTCAGAAATGATATCAACATCTCAATTTAATATTCAAGATTCTAATTCCTCTCAGAATTGTTCCAAGAATTAATTACAACCAGTATTCAGAATCGAAAAATTACAATAAGATTTCCAACTTGAAGGCTTGCGTAATAACCTCTCTCGCTTGCTAATTCCAAGACTTCACCGGTACCTCCCAGCCAAAGCTAGGGGTACTCTTCTCCCCCCTTAGCCCCTCGAGCCGCAAAGGGGTCACACACAGAAAACAGATCACAACTAGCACAAGCTTGCCCTCGCAAGGAGAGACTTCACCTCTTGTACAAACTTGCAACCCAACTCACACAAGTAAACCCAGTCAATAAATTTTTTAACAACATTTCATTCATCCAGCAATAGGGTACCTTCCCTCATCCTCACCATTCTTTTTATAAGAAAGTTTACCTTGACACTTGTCATCTCATGCACAATTAGCTAATTTTAATAATAAATAAAAGATTATTCACCCCTAACACATGTCACCCTTTCCTCAAGTTGCACATGTTAAATCCCTTTTTAGGGTACCTTCCCTCATCCTCACCATTCTTTTTATCAGAAAATTTACCTTGACACTTGTCATCTCATGCACAATTAGCTAATTTTAATAATAAATTAAAGATTATTCACCCCTTTCCTCAAGTTGCACATGTTAAATCTCTTTTTAATTTAAATAATTAAGCATTTTCCCTCACACTCCTCAATTAGTTCCTAGATTTCCTCTTAGTTGTCCCTTAGTTCCCCAATTTATCTTTTATTGTGTCTCCCAACTAATTTACAGTTGGAGTTTGATTAGGACTCTTCTTCTAGTTAGGCTTTTGAGTCTAGATTTTTCTTAGGATTCTAACTCTGTTGACTACCCATTCTCTCATGAGTTAATTTCTTTTAATTTAAAGATTTCTTTTATTAATTTCATGCACATATTGTGCACACGTCTTAATTTATTCTCCTCTCTCTAGATTTTAATTAGTCTAATCTCCCTTAGACCCATTCTTACCATTTCTAGAATTTTATTAAGTATATCAAATAAACTTAGATTTTATTGTGTCCCCTTTCAAAATTTAATATATAAAATTATATAAATTTATTTCTCTTTTCTTTCAGTTCTAATTAATTGTTTTATTCTTTATTCTAACAAGTCTAAGTTCTCATTTTATTTTCTAGGGTCTTCTAGATTTTTATTGACTCACAATTTATTCATGCGACGTGCCCTTCAATGCGCATCACCGTTCTCCAAGGGTGCCACTCGCCATTGACTTAGTTTGGAAGTTGTCCGATGCTTGGAGTCAATACTCCACTTGTCATCCTTGTGTGAGACTAAGGAATAAGGAATTCACATTATTGTGCGCTCCTCAAAAATCTTTGTGAGCGACTGTCTCAGTCTGCTCTCACGCATTGTGAACCTCTCGGAACAAGGTAGTCGTTAACCTTCAGTTTAGGTCACGGCGGGAGTGTTAGTAGGCTGTGACAAGGATGCTGCCACACCTCTCCCTCATCAATCCGATATCTATGTATGACCCCTTTACTCCATATGTGAGTCGGATTAACAAGCGTCATTATCCGTGCATCCACTGACAAAGATAACATCAATAACTCATATACATAAAATCCATAACCGAAATCATCATATAACACATGCGTAATAAATCAAGTACTCATGTAATAGGAGTCAATAGTCCAAGGAAATCTGTCGATGTCATCGACATCCTCATCATGTCACACTTCCTGCACACTCATGAAACCTCATCATAATACCTGTCAAGGCTATACATCAATATAAATAACATATCAATTTCAATACTCAATCATAACATAAACATATAAACCAAACTGATAATCATAATGTACCGTGTTTTAAACCGGATCACTTGCTCGCAAGTGTCCTTAAAGAATAAGTCAATGTATGAAATGTAATCAGTGGAATTGGATGTTACAGTTTAGTAATCAAGCTGTAAGCGCTGCATGCACCTTTAACAGTAAAAAACAAAAAAGAATTGTTTTAGAAAGTTATCTTAAAGAGGTGGGATGGATGGGACTGTTGTTAATTTTCAAGACATGGTAAGCAGATCTGCACTCCTAAATACTAAACCTAATCTAGGAACCCAAAAACTGATTTAATTTATCAAAACAACAGATAAAGGATGCTAGATTTGCAAACACACAAATCTGAAAAAAGCAAACAACAGGCTTAATTTGCAACACTCTATCCAATTTCTTTTCTATAACTCTGAAAAGAAGGAATTACAATTGCGAAAGCTCAAAAACTCCAATTCTCTGATCTATGTAGAGAAGTCACCCTGCCTCTCTTTTATAGAGTAAGACAAGACTAGGGTTCACACTGAATATAAACTTCTCGATGGGTGTGACTTCCTAGATGAAGTAACAACCCTAAACCTAGGCTTCTAGAACACTGTGCCCATCCTGCATGTATAGTATTGTCTTACACTTGAGCCTGAAAGTTGAAACTCCAAGTAGAAAGCCCCTTTTAGGAATGCGCAATGTGCCTATCCTATTTCTAAACCTAGAAAAGCATTCTCCTATATAAATTTAAAACTGCTCCTAAACTGGAGAAAATAAAATCTAAATATGGCACTGATTTCTAGAGATTACAAAAGCCTACTAAAGATGGTGTAGGCATGTACCTTAACCACATAACTCTCATTAATTGTTGTGCCTTCATTAACTGCACGTCCACATTGATAATAATTAATGCTTCAAAGATTAAGTCAGGATCGTCGGATCAACATCCGATTAAGTCATGATCGTTGGATCTTAGTGAAGGTAGATCAACAGCGGGGATCCATTACGGGATCAAGTGGTATCATTAACGTCTGCACGGATTCCGGTTCCACAATCCACGACGATCGTCGATCGTCACCCATCAAAAGATTGACAACTCACATCAATTCCAATACCAACGTGCATCTTCCATTGCGGAACTTGATGATGGAGATAAATGTCGTGCTAGTTGGGATTCCGTAATCGTCCCTGATCGTAGGTCTCCACGTCGGTTCGATCTACACCGTTGATTAGCAGACAAGGAATATAGTCGAGTCATAGCTTTGGGCATACGAGGAGAACAAAGTTTAGCGCCTCTGTGTGAAATCCCTAGTCATTCGGATTGGTCCTGTAGAAAAGGGCCGACAGATGAAAGAAGAGTAGATCGATCCTAGGCACCCTGTAAAGGGTTTAGAGCACCCTAAGACGAATAAGGTCGCTCTAACTGTGGGATGAGTTAGCAATAGATTTGGATCTAGGCCAATTTCACGAAGAATTTGGAGGGATCATATTTGACTTGCATCATACGAGCACCAAGAGATAGATCATTAGTAGTATGGCCCTCGACCCGCTATCAGTGTGAGATTGGGGGGATATCACCACCTTTTAGTGACCCCAACGACATGGCCGTTCTAGATTCCACACCAACAGCTAGGGAAGGGCCTCTAGTACTTAGCAACGAACGACCTTGACCAGATAGCAACACAATGCACAATCCAAATTATCTTCTAGTTCCTCTTCCATAAAACTTTTTATCCAGAGCTTCCTCCCTTTAGCCTTGGATGTTAGGAGAGCGATTAGTAGTGGAGCTTGAATGTCTTTCACTCTTTGTATTCTAGATTTTGGTTCCATCTCACCCAAATCTGTAGTTTGCTTTCAGAGCTCTATTTAGATCTTAGATTAGGGCAATACCTTATTTTAATCTTCTTACTTTCTACCTCTTGCTTTATTTAGGAGCCGATTTTGCGTTCCCAATTTGTATTTATACATGTGTACTAGCAGTACCATTGACCTACTTTTGCGGTCATTTGTTGGACATTAATAAAATTATCTTATTTTATCTTATCTTCTTCACTTGTTCAAGGAAGAATTCATTGGCCAGTGCATGTTGGAATCAATCACTGATTCCACAATGGGTTTTGAAATTGTGTCCTAGACATCATAATCCTCCAACATAGCACCTCATTGTTCCTCTATGGTTAAACCACTTCTTCATCACTATAATGTTCCATATCAATGATTGATGACATCGATGTAACATAAGTAGGGAATTTCTTAGGAGGGTGACTTACCTGGAAAGATTTTGGCTCCTACTTGACCTTGTTCCGCATGAAAAGTTTGGGTAATCCATTTCGACTTCTTGGCTAAAGGGGATGGTGATGAGGCTTCTGTTGCTTCATCGAAACCTTGTTGATTTGAATATGATATCTGCTCTTCTTTTTGATCAGCTGCTCTTCTTTTTGATAAGCCTTTGGGACAACAAGCTTTTCTCCCTCCTTCAGCAGAGGCCCCGAAGACTTAAAGGATCATCCATCCTCTTGAAATTCAACATCTTGACTTACCATTGCCATTTGTTGAGTAGGAATATAGACCCTGGAAATCTTGGAGGTCTCATTGTAACCAACAAATATAACCTTGATGCCCGAGGGTTCAAATTTAGTGCTCTTCTTGTTAGGCACATGAATATAAATAGGACAATCAAATACATGAAAGTGTGTTACTCGAGGCTTCTTACCAGTAAATGCTTCTTCTTATGTCTTGTCCTTCAATATCATGTTAGGACATTTGTTTATAATGTATACAACTATGTTGCATGTTGTAAATAGTTATGAGCAAATCCATGATACGGATTGTTGCTTTGGCTATCTTAATGATAGACTAGTTCTTCCTCCCATCGGCACAATTTTGATGTGGGTTGTATGGTATTGTCAATGTCCTCTTGACCTGTGCATCCTTGCAAAAGGCATCAAAGTCCTTGGAAGTGTACACTCCTCCATTGTCTAACCTTAACACCTTTATCTTTCGACTTGTTTGATTCTCAACCATGGCTTTGGATTTTGAGAACAAACTTAACACTTCCCCCCTAGTCTTCATGAAATAAATCCAAGTCTTCCTAGATGAATCAACATTATAAGAGACATAGTACAAACTACTTGTCAAAGAAGCTAAAGACATCAATGCACACACATTTCAAATTTGAATGGATCAAATCAAGAATCTCTTTGGATTTGTGTTCATTGCCCAGAGAAGTAGTCTTGGCATGCTTGTTGAGTGCACGAACCTTGCACACTTTAGTCCTGCTGATCTTGAAGTCCATCAATATTTGCACCATGTCCTTCAAGAATAGAAGTGCCCCATAGTGTAGGTGAACCAATTGCTTATGTTGTAACTTGCATAGATTGTCATTGCCATGCATTAAAGCACCATGCTTCATTTGACCTACTAGTAACTTGTAAAGGCCACCATCTTGACTCCTGTGGCCAAAACTTGACTAGGTTCATTTCTGTGACTTTTAATGATCACTCGTTGATCATCGAACTCAACCACACAATTTAGATCTCTCATGTAAGAAGATCAAAGAAGATTCTTAGTCAAACTAGGGGCATATAGGATATCATTAACTTGAGAGCATCACTTGTAGGCATGTGGAAAGAGACAAAGGCCACTTGATAATTGACATTGTTACCTAACTCCATTTATGCCATCCTGTTGTCCTTGAAGCTTGTAGAAAGCCTTCTTGCAGAAGGTCATGTGTCTGGATGCTCCAATGTTCACATACCAACCTACACTAGAAACAATGTTAGTGGAAAGGCATGATAACATGGAGAAAGGTGTCTCAAGTGTCGATGCTGACACATTCTTCGACTGAATCTTCTACACTCTTTGCAAATTGCTTTTGCTGTTACTTGACTTTGTTCCTCTAAAGACATTGAGATGCATAGTGGCCCATCTCATGGCACTTGAAGCTGATTCTTTACCCTTTCCCTTCTGACCCCTCCTTGGTCCTTTTTTACCTCCTCTTCTCACCTTCTCGATGAGGGCTTGGTTTAGTTCTCCTCCATTTTGGTTGAAACTATCTCTAGCCTTGTCTCCTTTTGCATGAATGCATCCCTAAGCTTCTAAAAGGTGGGAAACTCCTCATGAGCATAAAAATGGTGAAAACCCTTCACAAAGTGTTCCCAAGGCGAAGAAAATCAATTTAGTGCCATGGGCACCAATTCGTCATTTGTGACCTTCATCTCAATAGTAGCAAGTTGATCTCTCAATTCAGTGATCTTTATCAAGTAGCTAGCTATCATGTTTGTGTCACTCATGTGTGTGCTGGAAAGTTTGTTCTTCAGAAGCATCTTGTGGGAAATATGCACATTTTGATATAGAGTGATCAAGGCTTCGAGCATATCCTTAGCTAACTTCTTCTCCATGATGTGAGGGATCAAGTGGGCCTTTAGAGAATCAAGAGTGATTCTCTTTGCCTTGGCCACCTTCTTGTTGTGTTCGACCCGTTGCATGAGATTTGGAGGCATTAGAGCCTTCCCCTTGAAATCTCCGAAGTTCAACCTCCTCCAACAATATTTGTAGTATGTACTTCCAAGGTGTAAAGTTGGAAGTGCCCTCTAATTGGTCATGCACTCTCTGAGACCAAGCCTAGTCATTCTTAAACTTCTTAACACACCTCAAACAAACAAAGTTGCAAGAAATAAAATAAATCGACAATCTATCATAGGTGCAAATTGTTGAGAATTATATTTTGGACAAGAATTTCTGCACAGGTTCTCAGTGTGAACGTGTGAGAAGTAGTTTGAGATATTTTTGAAAAGTGATTCTATTTTTGAAAAGTAATTCTATTTTGTAATTCACTTTAGTACAAAAGTGAAAAGTCTTATTTTTAGTAGTTGAGTCTAAAAAGTATATATCATRCATGCATGACTTAGACTAGGAGTAATCTAAAAAATTAGTGTTTTGGTCTCTCAGCTAAAAGTATAAAGACAAAACAAGATAGAAGGTTTAGACACACATGAGAGAGAGAGAGAGAGAGAGAGAGAGAGAGAGAGAGAGAGAGAGAGACTAATYTGAGTAGTAGGCAGTATTTTAGTACAAGTGCTATACTACTGTACGCACAAGATAGTATGGATCCACACAGTTGTACGGATTGGATCTGTACAGTCACATGGATAGCTACCATACAATAGGTTGTACTTGCTCAAGCAGGTTGTACAAGCTTCGTTTAGGGTGGTTTCGATAATTGTGCAACTATTGTTTTTTTAGTAGTTCGTGGACCCTTGTAAGTTTTTCGAAGGATTGAAAAGTTGTTTTGAAGGGTAATTATCTATGTATGTGAAATTGATTTTGTTAAATTTTTAATTAAATAAAGTACCAAGGCAAGTGTTTCTCTTCCCTATGTGCCTAAGGGGGAGAAAGTGCCTAATGTGGGTCCTAGTCATTTAATTTGTGAGATGCAAATTAAAAGGTGACTTTATGACTAAAGTGAGGGTGAGTGAAGAGACACCAAATCTCAGCCACCCATCTAATCTAATCTCACCCGTTAGATTAGAAAACCCCTCACCTTCCCTCATGAGGTCGATTAGGGCAAGAGGGCGCACCCATTCTTGAGAAGTTGCATCATTTTTGAGAGAGCAAGAGAGAGCATTTTCGAGCAGCAAGAGAGCAACCATTTCTGAGAGCTAGGGCATGCATCCTAAGGCAGCAAACTAGCACAAAAATTGAGGCAACAAGGACAACATTGAAGGCAGGCCGTACTGTACGGATTGAGCAAGTCGTATAGCAAGAGGAGCAGGCACAAAAATCGAGGCAACGTACAGTCTAGCAGAAAAGGCTATACTGTATGGATTTCGAATTTCGTACAGCAGGAAAAAGGGCACGAATTTCAAGACAGAAAGTACATTCAGTACTGTACGGATTCCGTACAGTTCGTATGGTTTGTACGACTGTCCTTTTGGCATAGATTTCGAGCAGAAAGATCTGTGTTGTTTTTTGGGAGTTTTGGCACGTTTCCCAAGGTGGTCGTACAACATTTATTGCTTTGTTTTTGGACTGAGGCAGTTGGCACGAATTTCAAGGTGGTCATACAACAATTTGGAGGCACAGAAATCGAGGAGCAGACTTGTAATTTATTACAGAAAATTCTGGGAAGAATTTTGAGGAGTTGGCTCATTTTCTTGTGTGAAGAATTGGCACGGTTGTCGAGATAAGTTTGTCATTTAAATTTCTGAAGATGAATATGCTGTAACAGAATTCTCTAAAGCTCCTAAATAATAAAACTCTCCCTCTCTCACTGGTTTTCCCCTTGTGGGTTTTTCCAGGGTCAAAGTTAGACAAAAAATTCACGTGTCTATAAATTTTCTGAGTTTTCCATGTTGCTGATATTTTATTTCTGCACTTAAAACGATGTTCAGAATCCTCATGTTTCAGTTCTGAAGTTTATTTTCTGCTAAGTTTTTATATGTTGAAACTGTGCTGAAACTGGGTTTGGGCATTTAACTTTGGCTGAAAAATCAGCGAGACTGAAACTAGGTTGGGGTCTGAAAATTTTAACATGGTATCAGAGCTGAGTTGAAGAGAAGCAGAG
>ML784088.1:124194-183527 GCA_009831015.1 Picea engelmannii | reverse complement strand
GTGACTTTATGACTAAAGTAAGGGTGAGTGAAGAGACACCAAATCTCAGCCACCCATCTAATCTAATCTCGACCGTTAGATTAGAAAACCCCTCACCTTCCCTCATGGGGTCGATTAGGGCAAGAGGGCGCACCCATTTTTGAGAAGTTGCATCATTTTTGAGAGAGCAAGAGAGAGAGCATTTTCGAGCAGCAAGAGAGCAACCATTTCTGAGAGCTAGGGCACACATCCCAAGACAACAAACTAGCACAAAAATCAAGGCATCAAGGACAACATTGAAGGCAGGCCGTATTGTATCGATTGAGCAGGTCGTATAGCAAGAGGAGCAGGCACAAAAATCGAGGCAAAGTACAGTCCAGCAGAAAAGGCTGTACTGTACGGATTTCAAATTTCGTACAACAAGAAAAAATACACGAATTTCAAGACATAAAGTATAGTCTGCACTGTACGGATTTCGTACAGTCCGTACGACGATCCTTTTGGCACAAATTTCGAGCAGAAAGATCTGTGTTGTTTTTTGGGAGTTTTGGCATGTTTCCCAAGGTGGTCACACAACATTTATTGCTCTGTTTTTGGACTGAGACAGTTTGCATGAATTTCAAGGTGGTCGTACAACAGTTTGGAGGCATAGAAATCGAGGAGCAGACCTATAATTTATTACAGAAAATTCTGGGAAGAATTTTGAGGAGTTGGCTCATTTTTCTGTGTGAAGAATTGGCACGGTTGTCGAGATAAGTTTGTCATTTAAATTTCTGAAGATGAATATGTTGTAACAGAATTCTCTGAAGCTCCTAAATAATAAAAATCTCCCTCTCTCATTGGTTTTCCCTTTGTGGGTTTTTCCAGGGTCAAAGTTAGACCGAAAATTCACGTGTCTATAAATTTTCTGAGTTTTGCATGCTGCTGATATTTTATTTCTGCACTTAAAACGATGTTCGAAATCCTCATGTTTCAGTTCTGAAGTTTATTTTCTACTAAGTTTTTATATGTTGAAACTGTGCTGAAACTGGGTTTGGGCATTTAACTTTGGCTGAAAAATCACCGAGACTGAAATTGGGTTGGGGTCTGAAAATTTTAACAGATTTTATGCTTTTGCTATTCAATTTCTAGGTATTGTGTAATTGATGCTATGGTTTGAAATTTAATTTCAATATTAATGTTTGATTAAAATCATAAGGACTTTAGTCACCTAGGCTTGGATTTCTCACACGGTATTAGAGCTAGATTTCTCATTGATATTCTCAGGGATTTGAAGCAGTAAATCTATTATATGGAAGAAGGACCATCAATTAGAGGGTCTCAAAGTCTTATTTTCAGATTTGGGAGTTTGTGCAGTAGATCTCAGAGATGGCATTAGCTAAGCTCAGGTTTGAGGATAGATTGGATGGTGCTTTGAATTTCTTATGATGGAAGGTGAGGGTTACACTCTTACTGGAAGAGAATGATCTCTAGGATATTGTTAAGGACGTTGCGACTCCGCCTATAGATTTGCAACAATTGGTAGCTTACAACAAAAGGGAAGTGAATGCCAAGAGGATGATCTTGGATGCCATAAAGGATCATCAAATCCCTCATGTATCTGAGAAGAAGACAACGAAGGAGATGTTTGATGCCTTGGTTAGTTTATGCCAGAGTCAAAACATAAGCAGGAATATGGTATTGGAAAACACACTTAGATCCATAGTGATGACTTGATCGGACATAGTCACCAGTTACCTTATGAAGATCACATAGATTTGTGATTAACTTGCAGTAGTTGGGGAGAAGGTTGAAGATGCAGTGCTAGTGAACATGGCACTGAATGGATTCCCAGCTTCATGGGAATCATTTGTTAAAGGTATTTGTGCTCGGGAGAACCTTCCTAACATTGAGAGGCTATGGGATGACTGTATCCAGGAGGAGACTCGAATGGAGTCAAAGGCCAACAAGAAGGATGGTGATGAGAACCTAACTCTATTTGGTCACTCAAATAAGGGTAAAGGACCCATCGAGGGTATAAGGGAAAGTGTGAGGAGTCAACCTCACAGTCAGGAAAAAAGGACTCGAGTAAAATCAAATGCTTCCTTTGTCATAAGAATAGTCATTATGCATCACAGTGTCTAGAGAAAAAGGGTAAAGGGAAGCAACGATAGAAGCAGGTAACAACCTCTGTAGAAACTCAAATGAACGACTTTGTTGCCAAGTTCTAGAATGATTTCTCGTTGGTATCTTGCCTTTCTACTAGTGCGATTCCAAGGAATCCGTGGTTTGTGGATAGTGGGGCATCTTGACATATGACATCAACCCAACAACTGTTTTCTAGTATGAAGGACTTAGGAGTACAAGTTGAGGTTGCTGATGATGCCAAATACCCAGTAGTAGGAGTTGGTACGATTCCCTTCCAACTCAAGTGAGCTAATTCATTAGATTTTGATGATGTCTTGTTTGTACCACATTTCAAGAAGAATTTGCTTTCAGTTTTGGTTATGTAAGATAAGGGATTTGCAATGGAGTTCAAGAACTAGCAAGTCCTCATCAGATCGAAGGAATCTAGCCCAGATACAACATAGGTAATAGGGGTTAGATAAGGTAATTTGTATAGGTTGCAAGGTGAACCTGTTCGAGCCTTGGTGCATGACAGTGACAACTTGTGCAAGTTGTGGCCCAAGAGGATTAGGCACCTGCATCATAGGGCGTTACCTATTCACATGGAGATAGTCAAAGGTTTTCCACAGTTCAATACTAAGCAACATGGTGTATGTAGAGGGTGCATGCTTGGCAGGCATGCCAAAGTTGCTTTCCCAAGCATCAAGCATAAGTCTAAGGGGATTCTAGACCTAATACATTTAGATGTTAGTAGTGTCTATAACAGGAGGCATGTATTATGTTTCCTTTATTTATGATTTATTTCACAAGACTTGAATCTACTTCTTAAAGATCAAGGATGAGGTCTTTACTAGGTTTTAGGAGGTCAAAGCTCTAGTTGAAAACCAAATAGGGAAGAAGATCAAAGTCTCGAGATGAGAAAATGGGGGAGAGCATACCTCCAAGGAGTTCGAGGGTTTCTGCAAAGAGGCATGAAATCAAGAGGGAGTTGACAATTTTGTACAACCCACAATAAAATGGGGTTGCAGAGCAAAAGAATTGATCCATCCGTGATACATGACCATGACTTTTCGATGTTTCTTTGGGTAGAGGCGTGCAACCCAATAGTCTACATTCAGAACCAGTGTCCTCACAGGATCTTGGAGGACAAGACACCATAGGAGGCATTCACTGGTGTGAAGCTAGAGGTTAATCATTTTCACATCTTTGGTTGTCTAGTTTATATCCATTTATTGGTAGAGAAGAGGACTAAGTTGGAGCCCTCTGATAGGAATGGTTTATTTGTGGGTTATAGTGAGACTTCAAAGGTTTACAGGGTCTTTATTCTAGAGCATATGAAGACAATAGTGAGTCAAGATGTAAATATTGAGGAAGACTTTACATCCAGGAAGTCCCATGCGCTTATTCTAGTTATAGAGGATGAGGAGCAGAAAGCTCTGAAGGTTGAGTTGGGGTTACCAGTGATTTCCAAGGCAGTACAACAACCTTCAGGTGAAGAGGGGGAGATAGGACCCCCTTCCACTTCTATTAGGAGACCTCAATGGTTCAGTCAGAGATTGAGGGATGCTTAGAAGCATGTTGAGACTCCTAGGAGCACATTTACAGAGAGCAGACCTCTAAAGAAGTTTCCAGAGTACATGACATTGATGAGCAACATCATAGATTTCGAGCCTTCTAATTTTCCGGAGGTAGCATACCAACAGGTATGGTAGGATGCCATGGTGGAGGAGTACACCTCCATAATGAAGGATGATGTTTGGGACATAGTGTGACTAGAGGGGAAGTCGGTTGTGAGTTCCAGGTGGCTCTACAAGATCAAACATGTTGCAGATGGCGGCATTGAGAAGTTCAAAGCAAGGTTTATGGCGAGAGGGTTCTCCTAGAGAGAGTGAGTGGATTATGAGGAGACATTTGCTCCATTTGCCATACACACTTTCAATAGAGCAATTATGTCCTTGGTTTCATTTGTGGGATGGTGGATACACCAGATGGATGTGAAGACAACTTTCCTTAATGGGATCATTGAGGAAGAAGTGTACATAGAGCAACCTCAGGGCTCTTAGGTAAACAGGAAGGAGTCCCATGTATGAAGGAGTTATGTGAACTTGTTAAGTATATACTTTGATTTTTTTTTTGTCTACATTAGGCTGCAATTACTATTAAATTTTAAATCAATTTGGTAGCATATGAAAGGTTGAATCTTTAAAACTTTAATCAATCTGCTAGATTCTTGTCTATGGCTCCTAAGTCAAAATCTAAGAGGCCTCTTGATCAAGCATGGGAACATTGTGTTCGGGTGGATCTGAATGATGACAAGTAAGTCAACTGCAAACACCATTTGATTATTATATTCGGGGGTATAAATAGGCCGAAACACCCCTTGGTGAGAATACCATGCAAAGATGTCGTAGTTTGTGACCATTGCCTTGTAGAAGTCACAACCCAAATACAAGTTGCTTTGGGTAACATCAAAGAAAACAATGCAAGAAGACCTAGGTTGAAGGTAGAAGTTGTAGGAACGAGTAAATCTCTAATGCCACCTCCTTGTAATTGTTGATTAAGCTTTGTAGCAAGTCCAAGTGTCACCTTTCCTCTCTTCCTTCCTCACAACCCCATGAGCTCAATTGTCCTTGGAGAGTTTTAACGGAAAGAAGAGGAAGGAGGCATATATGGCAACAAGGGGGTTTTGGTATCATTGAAGCCTCGTTTAACATTGCAACCTTTCATTTTTATTAGACCATGATAGATGCTATTGTAGGATTTGGCCCTAGAAAATATGTAGAAACATATAACCAAGATCTAGCCTATCTAAACTCCTACAAAAATCATCAAACAAATAAAAGTAGATCTAAGCAAATAAAAGAGGGAGACGAGCAATTTATGTGGTAAAACACTAGGTGGGGAAACATCCACAGAAGCAAGGCCTTCTATTCTTCATATAACTCTCCCAATTACAATTGCTAGAACACACCCATGTATGGAGTTCAAATGGGATCCATACAACTCTTAAGCATATGGATGATCTAGCCTTAAGGATCCATAGGGTCCAAGCTAATGATCAATACCATAAGCCACTCTCCACTCTCTCTTGATTCAAGACCATTTGTCTCAATTTATAGTAGCCACAAGAAACTTGGACCATTGATCATAAGGCACATTTAAGGGTGGAGATGAACCAATCTATAAATGATGATGATAAGCTCATCAAGAGATAAGGTCGTAGTGGATAAGAATGACCTATGAGTGTAGGTCACCATTACTTGAGAGACAAATCACCATTACTTGAAAGTTGAGAGACAAGTCACCACCAAATAACTGCCCAAAATATGTGCACATGTGCAATATTGCGAAAGTCTAGTGAAGCCATGTTACATGTATAAGTGCCTCGTGAATGATGTTATAATGATCATCATTATGGCACTAAGTACAAAATTACATCAAGCCACTAGACAACATTAAAACACATTATAACAAGGGGGAAAGAGCTAGAGGAGTTATAGCATGTCAAGGCATAGTTGGAAGGTCTTAGAGGTTCATGGGAGAGTATTGGTTGCACCGATATGCTAGATGGGTGGATAGATTAGAGGAATAGAACAATCCTCAATTTTCTTGTAGCATGCCCTCAGGGAACTATGCATCTTGAAATCCATTGATGCATCCTCACATGTAAAGGGTAGAGGTTGTGGAAGAAGTTGGGGTCAAACATGTTGCCCAAGTAATCACATACAACGTTGCAAATAATGTGGTAGTTGGAAAAACTCCATGTGATAAATATCCTACTATTTCTTTGGATCCTATGTAGTGCTCATTGCATAGATATGATTTTGGAGGACATAGGGAAGTTGGATTGGGTGCATGTTATTGTTCATGAATACAAACAAATAACCAAGTACAGTTATAACCATGCTTGGGTGTTGAGCCTTATGAGAGAGTTCATAGATGGACAACACACTTGCTCAACTATTACACACTTTGCAACAATCTTTCTCTTACTCCATAACCTTTTGAACGAGTACAAAACATTGAGATGGATGTTTTGTAGTGAGAAATGGCTATATTGGAAAGTCAGCACAAAACTGGATGCAATTGTTCTTAAAGTGTCTCTCTTTAGAGATGATTTATGGGACTTTGTTATCGAGGTTATTAGAATTTAGCATGATTGAGTCTCTTCGAAAAGTGTTGAGGATCATGGATGGAGACCAATGTTACTAGAGTGTGGAGCGGAGTGGGAGCGAAAACGAGAGTGGTAGCACCATTTCCCAAAAAACCTTGAGAACAGCGCGTCTTGGGAGCATTATATATATTATATTGCATTTATATTAAAAAAAATGTAGAATGCCAAACTAGTTGCAGAATATATGAAAACATGCATATTTGTGCTACTTGTAGATGAATGCTACATTATTATGAAGATAGAAATGGCATCCATAGTACATTAATGATTAATCATTCGAGAATTAACCATCTAGATTCTAGCAATTATAAACAAACATACAAATTTTTAAGCCATATAATAGAAAGTAGATTAACTCATGGAAAGAAATAGGTTATCAACCAACTGTCAACATGACCAAATAGTTATGTTTACAAAATAGGCCATCTGCAGTACACTGAAGTATGAAAAGACTGAAAGGTCCAAAACACTAAATTGAGCTAATTGCTAAATACTACAAATCTATCATCTATTACATATAAAGTAGTGAAAAAGGAGAAACATTTATTCTAATATATATTTTTTATTCCTTCCTCTTCACACCACTACGATTGCTACGTGAGCCTCCATGTGGTGGTAGTGCAGTCAAAGTAGGAGGAAACTATGTAGAAGCAGATGGAAGTGGAACTGAAGATGAAGCCCCTACTGCTGGAGTCCTGGTCATAGGGACCATGGGGGCGACATCTCTACATGATCATCATCATCGTCATCAATAAGAGCATTCTCCAATTGCTCTAAAACCAATCCTCCATCCTCCAATTTATCTTCCTTTGGATTGTTGTCCCAAGTCTTCCAGTTTTTATCCATCTTTGACTCCTCACAGTAATGGGACAACAATCGCAAGTTGCAATGCACACAAACCAAACTCTTTTATCGATATACATTCATCTTGTTTCTTTTGACAATGTGGATGAAATTGTAGGTGCTCCAACACCTCTCTACGAAAGAAGTGTTCACCATCTGTGAACACATGTGTTGCCAATCATTGTAGTTGCGGGGTAGCACTGCCATGCATGTTCCACCACTCGAGAGAAGTAAGATTCCTTTGATCTCTCATTGCATGGTTGTTTCCAAAGGCACCATTGTTAAGGATGTAGTGGCTCAATTGTTTCCGTATGGTATCACACTCCTCATCAGGGACCAATTTGTCTAATACATGCATATAACCAACCCGAACCTTTGGACCTTGGTGTGGTTTGCTCTTCACCCCACCACCAAGTGCTGGTGATGAAAGCCATGATATATGCACATATGTTAAGGCATGTAGTGGAATCTTTAGCATTTTCCACCATTTTCCCACCTCTATACAAATATGATTATACAAGTACATACCTCTAGGCCGAACAATGTCCTTAATTTTCCCTAGCATGCTGTCCATCTACTTGTACACCTCCCCAATGATTGGCTGATCTGAATCTGCAAACTGAATCATGTTATAAATTGGCCTGGTGAATTGCAAAACATACCTAATCTATGACCAAAAATGACTCTTAAGAACAATCTCCTTCACTGTGTTAGCACCATCTCTATCAGTGCTCAAGTCATACCATGCATCACTCATCACCATAGTACCCAAAGCTTGTCTCACCTTCAATAGGCGCACCTACAGGTGAGGAAATAACTAGCAAATCTAGTCTTTGCAATCTGAAGTAACTGCAACCTAGAGTGAGTGCTATAAAAGTGATCGACCCTTGTATGCCCGGTGACAAATTTGATGAGATTGTTCCTTGACTTGTACAAGTCATTAATCCATTGACATTCTTTATGCTTAACAATATCATGCTTAAAAGGTTCAATGTGTGCACTAAACACTGGGACCAAAAGATGTGTGGATGAACCTACACAATGATTTTTCCTGCTCCGTTACAATTTGCTGCATTATCAATGATTACTTGAATCACATTAGAAGGACCAACATCATTAATGGTTTTCAGTAGGAGGTTTGAAATATTTTGAGCAAATGCAATGAGGGGGAGTAATGTGTTGTAAGAAACATTGCACCACTAGTAGAAATACCAAGAACATTTATCAAATGTTGGTTTCTAACATTTGTCCAACCGTCAAATACAATGGATACCCCATAGTCCCCCCACTCATCTATAAATTGTGTCAGAGCCCTTTGAATTTTGGTTCTTTCCTTGTCTAGTAACATAGTTCTAGCTTTCTCATAGCTAGGGCTCTTGTATCCTTTGGGGGATTAGTTGATGGCCTTAACTCTATCATGCCAATAGGGGGAGCAAAGCACATTGAATGATATCCCACAAGCATAGAGAAACCACACCACTTTTGCATCCACCTCATCCCTACCATCAATATCAAGGAAATCTATTGTTGTTCTTTTAGATCTAGAGGTTCTAGAACCATGAGGAGATGGAGATGTGTTGCAACCAAATCTAGATGATGCATTTGATTGAAGCTTTTGTTTTTTACCATGCATTCTTTGTGTAACTTCCTCTATCTTGATGTATTTTGTTTTTCTTCCTTTGATACCTTAGGGAAATTGAGATCCTAATGGCCCCCTTGTTGTCATCACTCTCTAATACCCCACAAAGATGCCTCCTCACATGGTTATATGAATTGGTATAAGGTTTTCCTTGATGACARTCACGATGGCATTAAAATTTAGTGTCTACCACCACCTCTCCCTCCCTCAAGTTTTGTCACAAATCTCCACAAGGGTGTCGATGAAACTTTGCCATCTTCATTGCCACCTTCATCCCCTTCAAATCCTCTYTCATCTTCATAGAATGGGTTACAATGAGTATGACCACTATCCAATTCTTTCCTTTGTTGCCTAATCCCCACCAAGACCATGAGAATAAAAAATGAAACCATAAACCACAAGAAGACCATTTTCCCCAAGTCTTAGATGAGCCCACAATAAAATGAGGGAGAAGAAGGAATGGGAAAGAGTAGGAGAAGAGGAAAAATCCACAAACAATCAACACAAGGATATACAAAAAAATACAAAGAATGGGCTTTGGGTTTACCTCTTTAGCTTTGGAGATATTTGCAGCAGTAGATGGCAGCCTTTGTTCTCTCCTCCAAGGAAGATGGCAGCCTTTGTTCTCTCTTCCAAGCTCTCTTTTGTTCTCTCCTCCAAGTTCTCACAAATCTGCCCTCCAAAACCTACAAGAAGATCAAGCTGCCCACTCTAAGCTCAAGCACAGAAAGATGAATGAATGAGGAAATGAGTGGGGGAGGAGCTCCTTTATTTTCCTCCTTACTTCCCCCTAAACCCTAAACCTCCCCTAGGTGCCATCTCCAAGTAAAAATTAGAAAAACAGAGTATGTTTTTACTCATGCGTGGGAGCGTTTGAGCGGTCTCAAGGAGTGCGCATGGACCGTGTAGGGAGCGTCTAGGGAGTGCCTTGGGAGCATCCCAGGGAGCGCCATGCTCCCCACAGGGGTAGGGAGTGTCCTAAGGAGCTTGGGAGTGCGCTCCCTTGATGCTCCCGTTCGGAGCGTGGTTCTGGGGAGGCGGACCCTGGTAGGGCGCTCCTGATAACACTTACGGAGACAAATCGAGCCTCTTCTAAAAGTGTCAAGGATCATGAATGGAGACAAATTGCCAATGAAATACATTTTTGAGTGCATCGACAGGGCCAAAGAGGCCATAAAGACTTTGTATAAGGGGGATGAATCTAAATATCTCTTCTCATGGACAATTATTGTTTCTAAGTGGAACAGGTAGCTACATTCACCGTTGCATGCCGCCAGAGCATATGTCAATCTGAGTATGTTCCAGAATGAGGGGTCTAAAATTCAAAATGATCTCACGGTGATGAGAGGTGTGATGATTTGCTTTGAGAGGAGGATTGCAGCTTGGATCTGGAAGTTGAACAGTTAGGAGAATCTGAGCATCCTTGGGGGAGCAGTTTACATCCCATCAGCAACAAGAGAAAGAGGCTCCAATGGTAGGGAATTGCTCTTCAGTAGAGCAGAGAGGAGTTGGCATAACAGAGCAGAGCAGAGGAGACAAGACTGTTGTAACAGTTTGGCTTTAAAACTACAGTGGTCACTTGCTCCATAGTGAGTGTCAATCGTTGTATTTGCACTGTAATCTACAAAAGAAGCAAGGAGAGAGGCACAGCTCTCCATTTGTTGCTGGATTCCCACATGGGTTTCTCTAGGGTAAATCTGTGTGTTGATTGGTGTGTTTTCTGTAGCTTCTATTTCAATGTTGCACTTCTGAATTTTATAATGGTCAATGGAGTAACTCCCGAGTCCTTACTAGTACTGGTACAAATACTAGAAAAGCCTTGCACAGCAGACCACAATCTAACTCCATCACAGCCAAATTTAATCATGTAAGAAGATCTGTTGTGATGAATTGACTATTGGAATATCCAAGGCAGTTTACAAATCATATATTAAGAGTTGAGGCTGTTTTCTTAGTTTTTCTACTTGCATATGGCCATTCGTTATTTCTTGAGAAATATGAAATAACTTTAATCCTACGTTTCTCTTTTAGTGGGTAAAGGTTACATGTATGGTTAAACTATAGAATTTATCCTTAACATCTGACTTTAAACTGTTAGAAAAATAAGATTAGTATTTTCCTGTGATTGATGTTTAAAATCTAAGTAGATTCCTGAATTTCAATAACACAAAGTTCAAAAGTTAGCCCAGTAAATAAGAACTGAAAATCTTTCACCACAATTCATGCAGAAACAAATTAAGGGCATTCTCATGATTGGAAAATATTTTAATATATTATATCATATGCTCAAGTGCCCAACATAATATTAGAGGGTAGAGCCGATGTCTACCTTCAACAACAGTTCTTGTGGTGAACATTAAAAGCTCAACACAACATAATGTTGAAGTTTATAAAATTATTATTCTAGAATCTAAAGACCAAGAAGACTGACAAAAACTACTATTCCCAGGGAAGTTATAGTTTGTGAGGATTGCTACCTAGGTTCTCTTATGATGGAGTAGCTATTTTGTAAACTTATAGTTTTGAATCTCAAAGGCTTTAACAGGTAAGATAAATTTAAAAATATAAATCTGTGTGTCTCCTTTCATTTTATATTCCTGTCTTGCTGTGAACATTAAAAGCTCAACTCAACATAATGTTCAAGTTTATAAAATTATTATTCTTAAGATCAAGAAGAACGACAAAAACTACTATTCCCAAGGAAATCATCTTTTGTGAGGCTTGCTACCCAGTTTCTCTTATGATGGAGTAGCTATTTAGTAGACATATAGCTTTGAATCTCAAAGGCTTTAACAGGTAAAGATAAATTTTGATATATAAATTGATTTGTCTCCTTTCATTTCATATTCCTGTTTTACATTTGTTTGGACAATATATGCGAATCAATATATATATTTAATTTTGTATATCAAAATTGGAGATAAATTGAATGTAATTCAAGCTAGGTTAGTACCTGTACTAGAATGTCTTCAACGTGTCATAAATATATTGTTTCGACAGTTCTTATATTGCTTTAACAAATACGAATTAGCCGTTCTAGATTCCTTTCCAATTGTTTTTTACATTTTCATCCATTAATAGAAGGAACATAACATAGCACATTAGAGGATATCTCTTATGTATCAGACTTAGTATTTGTCTCATGCATAATTTAGCATTTATTATTCCGTTTATTTTGGCAGGGGAAGACGGCGTTACATGTTTTGGGACCTCAGGTGGTATCCCAATGTCGCCAATCAGTGATGTTCAAATGTCCACCGCATACTCTCAAGACAATGAGATCTTCTCAAAATTTACAATCAAAAAATTTCTATTCAGGATTCACACCATTTAAGTCAGTTTTTATTTCAACTTCAAAAAGGAGTTGGCAAACAGGTTCTGCCAGAGCTATGTCACAGGTGAGATTATGTCTGGTTTAGGATTTATGTCGAGTTTTAATATAAGGGTTTTGCTTGTGTTAGTGGGTTCGCTTGCGTATGATATACCATGACAAACTTCTAGGTGTTTGAAATAGGATGTGAGTGCTCTATGGTAAGGAAAAGCCAAAATGTCCCTGCATATTTGAGTTGCTTCTCACTTTAGTGACAATTGTTATGATATCCTGTTTGGCATATTCCTCCATGGCCTGTCTGTCATTATCTTTGCTACTGCTCAAGTGTAAATCATAAAATCCATGGTCTGTTGTATTGTCTGTTTTATGGTGCACATCTTGTTATTCATATGCAACTTACAAGACTATGCATTGTGTTGATTTGCTTCATACACTATTTGGCTTTTTTCTATGGTAGTGGTCTTAGTCCAGATTTCATACTTTCTTTTTGAAACATCAAGGGACATCATCTTTTTGCCATATGGTCCTTAGATTTTTTGGTATTGTGTTTTTCGAAATAGTATTGAGGCACCTCTCGAAATGTAATAAAGGAAAATGGGGCAAGTGCAAGTGACATGGTGATGAATGATGGCAGAAATGGGTGGTGCTTGATTTGCATTTTCTTTTATATGAGCCCACCCCAAATGCTTGTCATGTTCTTTAATATGAGTAGATAATGATTATCATCATTAATATGAGTAGATAATTTGAGATTGTTCATCATCATCTTTAATATGAGTATATAATGCTCCTCATCATCTTTAATACCAGATGCAGTGTGCAACTCATAATAGAGTAAATATTGGGATAATATGCCAGGAATCATATATCTGCCAATATATACTATGTTGCACTGATTTTTGAGACATGGAACGGCGGGGATGGGGGCGTGTCCCTGGGATTGCTAGAGTGCACCCCTAAAATTTTCAGAGGAATATATATATATATATATATATATATATATAATTAAAAATTTAGAATTCACCACAAACATTTGTAGTTGCTTGTAAGCATAACAGGCTATACTAGATAGTAGTGTTATGCACAGCCCTTACACTTGCTAGTTCTGAAAAAGCTCGGGCAATTTTAAAAAGGGCCAAGTGACATTCCATTATTGGCCCCTAGACGTGAGCAAAATGCATTTAGCTATATGAAACTTGAGTGTAACTATTTTCAATTTGCAATCAGGTCCATGAAGAGTCTATGAGACTAAGAACTGTCTCTACAGCAGATTTTCTTCCTCATATTTCTTGTTAATGATGATTATGTTAAAACTTAAAAGGCATTCCCTTCTCAATAGGTTCTGCAGATTTTTACAGCTTTGTTGAATCACTACAAAACACTTCGGTTCGGTAAAGAGATTAGATTGATATTTCAGATTAAGAAGGTGATTGAATAGGAATTTATTCAAATTTCAAACATTTAGTACCCAATCTGAGTCATTACTATCTGATTGTTTTCACAATGCTTGAGGTTGGGATGGTGGAAGAATTGGACTTGAATGACTCCTGGAAGTCCATGTAGAATATGTAAAAGCTGAGAGGACCCCAAAAATGAGAAGAAGAGAAATAACCACGAGGATCAGCCCCTTGAAATGTTGCATTTCCTAGTTTTTTGGCATGGAGGCTTTGCTTGCTGTAATGTTGTTGTTGAAAATACAATAGTTAAACTATTAGAAACCCAAATTGAAATCCATCATACAAAACCAATGTTTTGAGCTGCAACTTGTATAGCAGATTTCTATTCAGTGTAATACAAAAAAAAATGGATGGGGAAAATGTTCATATTGTCCAATCATTAATGTCCATTGTCAAAATTGAAGATACATACCCGGAATATCCCCAAAATTTGACCAGAACATCTCTGAAATCTGTCCAGAACGTCCCTGAAATCTGCCTGGAACATCTTGGGGACGGCCAGCAAGTTCCTGAGTCCCTGATGAAGTCTCCAGCAGTTTGGGGATGTTTCCTAGGCTTCCCCAAGTCCCCGAAATGCCTGAATGGTAAGTATGGGATTTTTTTTTTTTTGGGGGGGGGAAATGGGTACCCGTGCAACATAGAATATATAGAACCCTTTGAATGTAGATGTTAACTTCTTTATGTTTCTTGCAGTAGTTTTAGGTTGTTTGTTTGGAAAGAGAAATTATTTGTTTTTGTCATTCATGGGAGTATAATATTTGGTCGTTGGGTTATTGCTATAATTCTAAAATTTTATATTACAATTATGGCTCAAAGCTCTCAGATTTGATTGTAATTCAACCTCTTATTATTTGACTGTAACTTCAGCGTTGTAATAGTTCTTAAGGAAATACTTTATGAAGCCATAAATACTCCGACATATGAAGCCTAAGATTGTTGTAATTCTTTGAGCTCAATGTCAAGTCCTCTGTCCCAGACACATTCTATAGATAGACGAGTTGAAGAAATTTTCACAGTTATATGGATCCTCAAGTCAGCATGCCATGTAGGGTGTCAATCAAGTTGTGGTATTTTGAATGGGTTTATATTTTTTTTCGTCATTTCTGTTTTAAATAAAGGGAACTTTCAGCGATATCTTATATATGGTTTTCTAACTTGGCCCTTGAAACTCATAATTTACCTCTTCCTGTATGGGTTAACTAGTGTGATTTCAGAAACTATGTGTGGAATATTAACTGCTTTAAATCTTGTCTTTTTCAAACATTGATTAAGTTCATCATTTTCAAACAATTATGAAGCGATGGTATTTGATTGGATGATAAGAGAGGCAACATGTTGAGGCTTGTTGGCGGATATCAACCTAGGAATACCTACTGCACCAAATGCACTTATAATGACACTAGAGTATAAACAAAGGAAGAATTTAAAGTATTCTATATTAATGATGAAAAGTGGTGATGTTTTTGCTTTTTCACTTTGGTTAGGTTTTTCTTTTGTAGGCTCTTTTAAGTGTGTTGTGCAAAATGCCAGAGAATTATGCTAGAAATGCCTGAGATAGAGAAAGTCCCTTGAAATATTTTGAACATTTGAGGTAATTTTCTTAGAAATATGGTTAGAAGCTTGTTTTAATTAATGTTTTAAAAGTCAGAACTGGAACTGGAAATGGCCGAGTGTCACACTGGACCAGAATTGGTTGAGGGCCAGACTGGATTGGAATCGTAATTGGATTGGAATTGGGTCGACGAACTGGATTTTGAACTGGTTTACTAAAAATTACATAAAGTATGCAAATTTTAATATATGTGTGTGTGTATTCATGTAGATCAATGTAAATCCAAACCATTAGACATCAAATATGACAAGTTTGCATGATTATATAATGTTCAATTAGAGTTTTGGGGGGTGGGGGGATTTTTTGTGTTTTTTCCCTTTTATTTTTTGTTTCGCCCCCTTTTTTTGGTTCTGTGGGCTTGGACTGGTTCAGAACAGGAATCGACTGGTTTCACTGATTATGTCTTGAATCGGATAGTTTGGGTACCAAACTAGCGACCGAACCGGTGGAAGTTGAAGGCTTGATTCTGTGTTGGGAGGGTTGAACTGGTGGAACTGACCGATTTTTGATACATCTAGTTTTAAGTTTTAACACATTTGCATTTCAAGGCAAATGGGATGAGAAACATTGGGCTGATATTTGTTTCTTTCTGATGTTTTCATGTGTAAGAGTTCAGGATGAGAAATATGACCTTAGCATCATGCTGCCATATGTAAAGTGGTTGGCTTTTGGATGCCTTTCACATGTATGAGGGTTGACGATGAGAAATATGACCGTGGTGTTGTGCTTCTTTAAGTAAGACAGTTGACATTTTGACTATTATAGAGAATTTCACTCCTAAAATTAAATCTCTTTTAGAGAAGAACTCAATTAATGTGTGATATTTGTATTTGGATTTCCCCTCGATCTGATCTTTCAATTGGTATCTTGGTCTCATCATCATCTCCTTTTACAGGGTAGGGAAATGCCTTTGACATCTTTGCACAAGCAGTTCTCTTGTTTTTCTCTAAAAGAAGACTCTCTTTCCAGGCTTAATGATCCCAAAGTATGCTTAACAGATAAGCACATCCACAATAGCAACTGCAATGTATTATTATTGCATATACAATGAATAGAATATGGCAAGCTAAGTGCACGAAACATGGAAACATTGTATTTAAAAATGTACAAAAAATATAAATATTTTAAAAGGTAAGCTTTATATTAATAGCATATTATTTTGCAAATTTGATAAAACAACCAAGAAATTTAGTGTGTTGTAGGAACGATTTAAGACTTAGTTCCTCATTGTTTTCTGGTCATTAGTCATTTGTGTGCTTGTTATGGGTCCCACAGACCTTTTAAGAGATTTTGTTGACTTAAAATGACCCCTGTTTGGGCTGAAATGCATGGGAAATGGGGCCCTGCATTTAGAAATCCCGAAACACCCTTGAAACATTTTGAGACATTTTTTGCCATTTCAAAACTCAAGTGTGAGGTGGGGGTGAGGATGTTTTCTGCAACTTAGATGACAAGACAAATATTTAAGCAAGCAAATAATATCAGAAATGAATTCTTGGAATTCTCGTACACAATTATAACAATGAATTTAAACAAAATGTCAACTCCAAATATTCATTAAGAAATAAGTCTGTACAACAATGATATGAAAAATCATGTCGCTTATCCAACCGACAACTATAACCCATCTGTTACTATCACCAACTTTAGAAAATTCGAATGAATCAAACCAGCTGTATTTCTACACTTGATCCCATTACAATCTGAGTGGTGTATAAATAAATCTTCTAATTTCATATATTTACAATACATTAGTGTACAAAGGCCGAGAAGGTGAAGAGGTAGAGAGAGAATATATAAAGTGTTTCATGACTTTTTTGTTCATATCTTTACAGTGCATTATTGTACAAAAGTTGAGAAGATGAAGAGGTAGGGAGAAAATATGATGTTGTGTTATGATTGTTTGACTTCCATTGTATTGTTTTGATGTGTTGTCCATCCTTGTCAGCATGCCTACTTCAAACTAAGCTTAGGAACATACTTAAGAAGCACGACAAAGTATAAGCACATTCTTTCACAACAAGACTGGCACGAAAAACTTTCCAAAGATGCCACCATAATGCATGTTCATACTTAAGACATCTTTCTAGCATGAATTCCCTCTAGTTTGATTCAATCCTGAACTTAGTTGATCTTTGACTTTGTTACAGATCAAACCTTTTCTCTTAGGACTTGTTGGTCCCAACAATTTTCTTGCTAGTTGAGGAAACTTTGTTTGAATTTTCTCTAAGATGTACCACTTTATGCCTTGAGGCGATTGTGCTCTAAGCTAGATCTTTAAAGCTTTAAGGTTCTCTATTCGATTGTCTGCTCTTTGCATTGTAGAACTATCTCTCTTTCTAGCTTGATGTCGACTTCAACAACACAATCTTTAACAACATGCGCAACATATTCTTCATCATTGTGTAACATTGATGTCTCATAGAGCTTCATGAGATCTATGTTGAGGATTGGATGAATGCCCATATAGGTGGGCAAGTCCAACTTGTACACATTCTCTCCAATTTGCTCGATGATTGTATAAAGGCCATATCTAAGCATTGTGATTCTTTTGTTTTTCTCTTTAACGTGCTCATTCTAAAGGTAAATCAAACTTAGTCTCATGAACGAAGCTGATGATTTACATGATGGTCATGCATGGCCATGTGGTTTTGTTGACTCTTTTGTAAGGTTTTTTGAACCCAATCATGAATATTTTTGATGTGGTTTGTAAACCTTAATTATTTCCCTTGTTCAACAACTTCCTTCCCCATTATTTCCTTAGGGATAAGACCTTGCCAGGATAGGTAATGGACACTTATACAAAAATCCAAGAAATGCTTAAAAAGGTGAAGTGCCTATCATGCTATGTAGTGTGCAATTATAATCGTGTTGTACATATTGGATGTTGGGATCCCATTTTTTGGATGGTTATGATTAAAGATTTATAACAATTGAACTATGGTAATATTTTACTACCTCTGTCTATTAGTGACCATTTGTTTTTGGATGGAAGGTGATGCTTTTCTTAAGCTTAGTGTCCATCAATCTCCACAACATCTTATCACAAGTAGTTGAGAAATACATTGTCGCAGTTAGAGATGATTGATATCATTGTAACAGTTCGCTGAGTTGCCCATCTTGTTAGCTTGCCCGTTTCAAAGTTCTTGAACTAAATTGTACATGTTTCTATCCTTAGGTGCACACCTAAGGCAGACATTTCAGAAGCGCAAAAAAGTATAAGCATGTTCATTTAGAACAACATTGCCACTCTAATGTGCACCAAAGTTGTGACTGTTATCCCCCTCTCACCTAGGGGAAATTAGAGCAGATCATCTCTCATGGCTTGCAATGAAGATAATGATGTCGATGACCATGATGATCAACATGTCCACATATGGAAACCCAACAATTCCCCTCAGATGCCTCTTTCTTCATCAACATAACTCATCACGCTCAATCAACAAGGCTCATTGGGAGATGGTGATACGACATATTATGAGGTACATTAGTCCTTGTTTCATATAAAGTGTCATATTTAGTACATTGGGAATTTAAATAAGGATCATGGGTTGAAGTTGGATAATGAATCATAAGCTCATAAGTTATGATTTTTGCCTTGTTTCACCTTAGTGGCCATCATAGTCCAGTGTTGTCACTCTTAGGGAACATGGGTACTACTAGGAGGTTTTGATAAGGGTAACGTTCCATTTCCCCCCCCATACTTAACGCTTATCATCCTGGAGCCTGTCACAATGTACTAAACTTTGGTGATGGTTTTACATGTATTCCAAAAGGGGCCATGGTTCATTTTCCTATGAGAAGAAGGGATAGAATGTTGAGGTTGATGCAATTGCTGTAAAAATAAAGAAATAATGTTGTAAAAGATAGAAAGACTGGGATAATGAATGGCCAACTATAAAATCCTAAGGCCATCTTGAGGCCTCTAATGGTAATCACCCCTTGTCCCAATGCACCGAATGCACATCTATAGATGACTTTATCCCAGTAAGAAAAATGAAAGAATAATGCTTGAAACCTGCAAAGGGTACTTGCAAATAATAAATGAATATCAAAAGGCAAGAAAAGGGGTTTGGAATGCGAAAAGTACCAAGGAAAGGGTCTCTCAAGCAACAAGCGCTCCCTCTACAAAGACGCTCATGGAAGTGGACCAAATATGGCACCATGCATGTTGATGATTCCATTGCCATGAAGTAAGCCCAACACGTTTCATTATCACACTTACTCTTAGATGGATTCTTGGGAAATATCCCTCTACTTGGGTACTGACACACCTAATAAGGTCTTTTGATGGTCCTCCCATACCTAAACTTGTCAATTTGCATAAAGTCTTGAGCTAATGTGAAGTTTGAAGGGGATGCCTAATGATAATTGTTTATTTGGCTTTTGTATTAATAGATGGTTTACTTTGTATGATTCTAAGGACTATTGCCCCTTGTGATTGTTCGTTTTACTTGATCCATGGCTTTCAATGACTTGGGTGCACCTGACATGGTCTTTGGAGGACGTCCCTGTGATTTCACCCAGGACATTGTACACTTTGTGCAGGACATAGCACATGTGATGCAAAGTGTTGGGCCAGTTGATGAAATGGCTCCCTCTGATATAGGCTCTCACACCTCTTGGACCTTGGATGATGGACAGATGAGATTTTACTTTCTAGATACAGTCACAAAAACACACAGATGGGAAAGAAGCTCACACCTTGGGCATTGTGTCCTAGAGGTTATCAGGGATTGGATGTGGAGGACGTTGCACTGACACATGATTGGATACCATGCAGAGACGAGATGCACTGTCATTCCACCTTAGACATTGGTCTTTTCACCTTGGACGTTGAGCATATGGATGATGACATCATGGATTGTAACTTCCTTGCCATTGGGGCACTACTTTGATGAGTTGGGATCTTTGATGATGAGACGTGGCCTTTGACAAGGAGAGGTCACCTTCCACCATACTTGGCACCTTGATGATGAGGCATGGCCTTTGGAGGCCTCCTACACCCTCCTAGAACATGATGTCACCTACACATGTGTTTTTTGGAGGGTTTATTTTGACGTTTTAGCATGATTATCTATTGTTTGAGGCTACTTGAGGGGTTGGCCCTACTTGTATCATGGATCATTGTTGTTTTAGACATTTATGTGGACATATGTACTAGGGTTGCCTCATATAAAAAGGCTAGTGCTCATTTGTATCAAAACACAACTCACACTTGTGATTCAACACTATTATTTGCTCTCTCTTCTCTTTTTCGCTATGGATAACTAGTGTGGACTTTTGGAGTGAAGATCTTTGTGGATGCTTTGTCTTATTGTTGGTGGATGATCTTGAGCTAGGGATTCCTCATGCATTTCGACTTGGTTGAGTATGTCTTCTTTGTCAAGTTTAAATGTTTATGGTATATTGTGCTGAATGCGATGTTTTATTTTGTTGCCTGTTACCTTGTTGTTGTTGAAACTCTAGGAGGGATTATAAGTCTTTATCCCCCTCCCTATTTCATTCATCTAAGTTTGTTGAAGCATTTAAAGACCTACTCTATGGATTGTAAGTCTATCCCCCTAGGTTAAAGTCTTTAGCTAGTTTCAAGACCTAGGGTTTATAAGTCTTTAGACCTTAGGGTTTGATCCTAGGTCATTTGGATCTTGAGTTAGATATCCTAGAAGAAAGAAAAATGACACCTAGGGTTTATAAGTCTTTAGACCCTAGCGGTTGTTCTTTTGGAGATTGGTCCTAACCCTATGAGTCTATAGTCTCAGGGTTCCCAATTATCACTCTTCTTGGCTATCTAAGTCCAAATTCAAAGTGTGGCTTGACTCCATTGCCCAAAGAAAATGAAACAACACTAGTCTTCTTGCTATAAGTGTGTGTGAACTTGAATAAACTCAATCGCTTTCAAAAAAGTAACTTCTTGGGTGGATACCTAATCACTTCCTTTTGTTCAATATTGCTAAATGGCTTGCAAATTCATTCAATAACTTGCTGCTGTTGTAAAGGTTAACCATTAGTGATGGTTTAAATTGCTGTTAACTTACTTAATATTGTGGTTTAAGAAGGCTAAATTCATTGTTGAACACTTGGACCTTATTCCACTCATTAAGGGTTGTATTTTAAGATTTTATTGGCAATTTTTGAGGGCTGATTTCTCGCTGCTGTTACAAATATACTTTGCTGATATAAACTGTTAGTTATTGCAAGATTAATTACAACAACCCTATTTCAATGATAGCTAGTGTTGTGGGGCTTATATACACGTACAACCAATTTCCTTATCTAAACTCTTCTTAACCTACCCCATTTCTCTAAACCTAGTCTATATCCTCAAGTGACCAAGATAGCGGGTCGTAGACTTGCCTTTGGCTTGTTATAGGATCCTTTGAGGTCACAAAGGAAGCCTCCCTTATGTAGGATCTTCATCCATCATTAAAACGAGGGAAGTACTTGTTTAGGTGACATTGACAACTACTTCCAATTGTTACACAAGTTTGGTATCTTGTAAGCGCTTTGCACAAGTGCTAAATCTTGTGATAACAATGACCACATTGCATGCTCATACCTAGACATCTTCTAGGTTGAACTCCCTTTAACGTGACTCAATAATGAACTTAGTCAATCTATAGCTCTGTTAAGGATCAAGCCTACTCACTTAGGATTTGCTGTTCCCCAATAATTGTTGGGTATCTTGTTTGGTTGTTCGCTCTTTGCATTGGTAGAACTATGGTCGTTTTTAGTTGGGCATTGACATGAACAACCAACTCTTTAGGACGAAATGTAACTGATTTTTCTTCATCATCATTCAACATCGATGTCTCATAGAGGTTATGGGGATCCACATTGAAGATGGATATCCAGACAGGTGGATAAGTCAAACTTCAAAGCGTTTTCTCCAATTTGCTTGATGATAGTGTAAGGGCCAAACCTGAGTGGTGTGATCTTTTGATTTTTTCCTTTAAAAGTGCTCCTTTTGAAGGTTAATCTAAACTTTGTCAAATTGATGATTTGCACGGTGTTGGTCATGCTTGGCCTTTTGGTTTTGCTGACTGTCGTACAAGGCTTTTTGAACTCGATCATGACTTTTTTGGATGTCATGTATAAACCTTAGTACCTACTGTTATGTAGTGACTTCCTTCCCTGTTGTTGCCTAATGGATAGGACCCAGATTAGGTAATGGATCCTTTGACAAAAATACAAGATATGCTTCAAAAGGAAGTGCTTATCCTACTCTGTAGTGTGTGATTATAATTGCGCTGTACATATGGGATGTTGGCATTCCATGTTTTTGGATGATTATGATTAAAGATGTGTAATAGATGAACTATGGTACCATTTACTACCTTTGTTTGACAATCTATTTGTGGACACAAGGCAATACTTCTCTTTATCTTGGTGTTCATCAATCCCCTCCACGTTTGCGAAAAGTAGTTGAGGAGTCAATTGTTGTTGGTAGAAATGATTGATGATGGTAAGCCAAAATGCACCCATACCTTATAAAAGAACAATTCTGTGACCTATTTTGCTAAAACCGTCTTTTTGCATGGTATCATCTCGATCATTTTGCTGAAGCGATCCATAACTACCTTAAGATAGTCTTTGTTCCTTTTCGTTGTTAGTATACCTTGAAGGAAATCGAATGAAATCGACTTCCATGGTTTTCTTAGAATTGGAAGTGGGATGCATTTTTAACATCCAATTTGCTGGCTTGGATATGCTACAAAAAGAACTTCTAATGAGTTTTGTTACCATCTAAGCATCTTTGGCTAGTGGAAATACCTTTGTAAATTTGTAGTTGTCTTCTCCACTCCAAGGTGTCTTGAAATCTTAGAATGTTAAGACAATTTCATTCATGTCCAACTAATGACCTTTTTAATGACCACAAATAGGTCAAAGGCACTGGTAATTATAACAATGTGGGATACAAGTGGGAGCATTGAAATCAAATTATTGGAATTGTGCGAACACTCCCAATTTAACTGCGAGTGGTTTTGCTAGGAAATTTGCAACCTTATTTGTGCTCCACTCTTGGTACTTAATCTTAGTAATTAACTATTGCAAATAGGTAATCCACTTCATGTAACATGCGTTTTTGATCATTTGCTCCATGTTAGAGAAACTGGAGGGCTTATGGTTTTGCTTTGAAGGATAATCTCTTTTCCAACAAAATTATGTTGCTAAGACTTCATTGCTTGCATTGAGGTATAAATCTCTTGGTTGTACAATGAGGAATTCAAAATTGCACATGAAAAAGTTTCAGAGTGATATGCATCAGGTATTTGGTGTCACATCAATAACGTGCTAGTGGCATGTTTGAGGGCATCCACCTCAATCTCAAATGCTTGCTAAATATTAGGTAAGGAGAGTAGTGCAACAATGATAACTCTACGCTTGATCTCTTCAAATGCTTCTTGTTGTGTGACGCCCCAAACTGAAATTGACTTGGGTCATGATTTAATGCATTAAGAGGATGCACGACATGGGAAATTTGTGTATTGAAAATTTTGAGATAATTTTCCATTTCCATGAAGTTCTACATGTCATGATTGTTCTTCAACGGTGGCAAGTTGAGAATGGCTGAAATCTTTGTTGTATCAATGCTAAATCCATCTTGGTTCACACATAGTCTAAATATGTATGTCCAAATGTACATGTCGTCAAATTGACTAATAGCTTCTCTCGGCGCAACATTGAGATACTTGGTTGAAGTGGTACTCCTAGGTTTTGCTAAAAACCAATATGTCATCTAGGGACATGGTCACAAAGGAGTCAAGATATGGTTTGAGTACTTTGTTCATCATTCTCATGAAGATTGTAGGTGCATTAGTAAGACAAAACGACAACACCAACCATTCAAACAATGCTTGGTGTTAATATTATGGTAGTTGTGGGAGGTATTAACCTCTACATGTAACCTTTAACGGGAATAGAATATTTCGGGAAGCAAGAGAAACCCTAAAACGTTGGATAATAACCCTAGAAGACAAGTTGGCTCAAGAGAATAATTAATATTGAGTTATTAGCCTCCAGGAAGAGAAATCGGCCCAATCGGGTGAGTTGGAGTAGTATAAATAGAGGGCGCTAGAGCTCATTTGTCACTCTTACTCTCACAACTGCATAAGGACAAGTAGTGCACATTATTGGAGGAGAGCTGCAATTGCTGCAGTGGTGACTTAGTCTTTGGTTATGGTTGGACTTTCTACTTGGTTATGATTTGGACTTTCTGCTAGGTATGCTAGCTCTAGAGAGAGGTACGCTACCTTGGTTGGCTATTGGTTCTAAGATTTTCTTCCAGAATTATTCTGTCTGTCAAGGTTAAGGTGCTCGAGGGTGGCATTTGTGCCTATTGTTGGGTGACAATATTGAGATATTGTCTACAGTGAAACGAGCACACCTATTATTTTGATAGGTTATGTGCCCACACTATCTTCAACAGTCTAATCACTGGAAGGTAGATTGGGAGGATTTGCTTAGTTGCAATTGCAGTCAAAGTTTTGCTGCAGCAATGAAACCCTAACCCTCGTGTTGAAGCACCTTAAGGGAAGCACTTAACCTAATTCTTGGATAACCTAGTGTGCCCTAGCCTAGCGCACCTCTCGGTACTCTCAGCAAGCCAAGACGTCAAGTTTGAGTTCTTGGTCAACGTCAAAGGTTGACCAAGTCAAAGCAGTCACGACTTACTCTATGAAGTTAGAAAACAAGTTAGAAGAAGTACCTAACTTCAGAGCATGGAAGACAAGGATTGACCTCATCCTTGCCAAGAATAAAGTGTTGTATATCGTGAAAGGAAAGATCATGGAACCACAATTTGAAGCAGGAAAAGAGAAGGAACCTCAGAACGTGGAAGTCACGAAGACAAAAGACCTAGCATGAAGAAAGTGTATGTTGTGCTCAAGAGAGATCTACTAAAAGGAACATTATGAGGTTTACCAATCTTCTAGCAGCTAAACCTCTGGTCCAACAAAGTGATTCTAAAGTTTATCGTCACAGATGGGTAACAAAGATATGTACCTCTACATGTTCTTTTAATTTGTATCATTAGCATGAGTGTGTTTGCAGGGAATGTGCAAGGGATCTTGTCCAAAGTAGTGATCTTGGATTCAGTGCATTAAGAAGATCAACACACTCTCCAGGTTTGACTTGATATATCTCTAGTCAAAGTTATAAGCTAACTTTAGTCAAGATGTTATAAGGTTGAGATCGTGTTCTCTAACTCAGTTTTCTATCAAGAAAGCACATTGTCTTGGATATTTCTTTTGCTTCTTGTCTTATTCCGGGCAGGCACCCTTCTGAAATATGTTGACAAACCTTTGATGAACAATCTTTACAGAATTCGTCATAGAAGAAGTTTATAAGGATGACACAATGCTTGCAACAATTGCCAGTTGGGCAGAAACCAGAATAGGCTTGTGACACTTTGCAGAAAGCAAAGAGAGGTGCAGGAGACGGAAGCATGGACTCTCTCAGATAGATGGAATTGATTGTAGAATTCCAGAAGCATGCAGTGTCCGAACAAAAACAAGGAAGTTCTAAATATTGCTCATTCAGACATGAAGCCGAGATTAGGAGGAAGATAATCCCCAATGATATAGTCCATTGAAGAATCCGTGAAGACTTATAAATGGAAGTTTTGATAGATACAAGGCGAGATTCGAGGCTAGAGGTTTCTCCCAGAAGGAGGGAGAAGACTATCATGACAACTTGTTCCAGTAACCAGATATACCTCTACCTGAGCCATTATATCTCTTACAGTATCTATGGGTTGGAGTTTACATCAGATGGATGTAAAAGACTGTTCTTCTCAACATAGTAATTGAAGAAGAAGCATATGTAGAGCAACCTCAAAGTTTTGAGGGATATCAGAATGAGACCCATGAATGCAGATGGAAGAAGACCTTGTATGGATTCAAGCAACTTGATGCAGAGCCTCTCATGTACAACAAAAGCGTGGTGAAAACTTCCTATGATAGAGGAAGTGTATCGAAATAGTCCTTCAGAAGTCCAGGATAATGGATTGCAAATCCATGGAAAACTCCCATGATGACAGATTTGAAGAAGTTTAGAGACTTTGATCCAATAGACCCGTCCCTGTATCAACAATTGAATGGCTCGTTGATGTATTTGGAGAATAATTAGCCGGATATTTGCTTTGCTGAGAAAATAGCTCCAGGTGGAACCTAACCATGAGAATTGAATAATTGCCAAGCATGTCTTGAAATGTCTTCATGGGATGTTTGAGTTATGATATACAACTGCTTGGATTTATTGATTTAGATTGGGCAGGGAGTGCAGATAACAAAAGAAGTGCTTCTTGGATATGTTTTACTTTGAGCTTTGCCATGATATCATGGGTTAGCAGGAAACAAAATTCCCGTTGCACTCAACATTGCAGAAGCAGAGTATATTGCAGCTTCTGATGCTTGTACGAAAGCAGTGTGGCTTATTAAGCCGGTTTTTGGACCGTTTGATCAGGTGCTGGATTCGACCGTGATATATTGTGATAACCAGAGTTGTGTGAAGCTCTTAGAGAACCCGGTGTTCCATGATAGGTCGAAGCACACTGAGATCAAGTACTATTTTCTCTGTGACAAAGTCCAGAGGGGAGAAGTAGTTCTCCAATATATCTCCACCAATGAGCAGAGATCAAATATTTTGATAAAGCCTCTGTCCAAGATGAAAAGTTTGTGAACTTAAGGGACAAGTTGGACTCGTGGAGATGACTTCCTTATAGGAAAGGGAAGTGATTACTCCTTAGGTTGGAAGGGAGCATTGATATGTTATTGATATATGGATAGTCATTTTCCAGTTTGGAAAATGGTCCAGGTTGGGCAGTCACTTTCCAGTTCGGAAAGTGGTCCAAGATTCTTGATGGATAGTCATTTTCCAATTTGGAAAATGGTCCAGGTTGGGCAGTCACTTTCCAGTTCGAAAAGTGGTCCAAGATTTCTGATGGATAGTCAATTTCCACTGCGCGAAATGGTCCAGAACGGACAGTCATTTTCGTAACGAAAATGGTCTAATAGATTGTTGATGTACCATAGACAACGATTTCCCTTGTGGCCAGTGTGGGGGAATGGTCTAGGACAATCATTCTCCTTGGTAGTCACTCCGAGAAGTGGTCAAGAAGAATGGTTCGCCTCTCTGGACATTCATTCTTTTGAAGTTCACAGTTGTGAGTAGTTTTGAAAAATGGTCTGATATAGGAGGTTGGTGCAAGACAATCATTTCCATAGGAAATGGTTTGTACAGTCATTCCCTAGGGTAGACTCATTCTCTCCAGGTTGCACTAGGATTAGTGTTGGAAGAATGGCCCAGTTAGGTTGAATGGTCCAAGCTCAACAATTAGGGATGGTCATTAACTAGGGCAGACTCATTCTACAGGTTGCACTATGAATTGGGCCGAAATAATGGCCCAATTAGGTTGAATGGTTCATGTTCAGAAATCAGAGACAATTATTCTTTAATGCTTGGGAAGAATAGTCCATATAGCCCATGGCTGATGTTCAAACTTTCTGAGGGCAAATGCTCTTCCAGATCTCACAGATGTGAGTGGAAGAATGGCCCACATGACTCGGTTTGTATCATGATATTGTTTATGCAGGATGATATCAGGTGATATGATTGTTGTGGATATTGTATGTCCTCTAAACAATAGCTGCATGCTACTGTGGTGGATGTGTTCCACTGGTAGTGACTGTGTGTCACTGGTTAGTAGTCGTGTGCTACTAGGAGTGGTTGTGTACCACTGGATAGTAGTTGTATACTATTATGAATAGACACAGTTGTGTTCTATTGGATGGCATTGTAGAAGATGTATGCTACTATCTGATTTCCATGGAGACTACCACTAGTGTTGGAGATGATTACCAGCTAGATGGATAGTCGGTGTGCTGATGGACAGGCATTCTCCAGGCGGAGAATGGTCCAGGAAGGACAGATTGTTGTTAGACAGACATCCACCCTATGGAGGATGGTCCAGGTTGAAAGATTACTGGTGGACAAACATTTCCCCTGTGGAGAATGATCCATGTTGACAGATTGCTGATGTACTATGGACTACTATTCTTCTAGGACGTATGTCCGAATTAGAAGAATGGTCCAGGATAACTATTCTTCTAGGACGTATGTCCGGATTATAAGAATGGTCTGTCTCCCTGAGTTTACAATAGTGACCAGAGTGGGGAGATTAGTACAGGACAAACATTTTCCCTGAGTTCACAGTAGTGGCCAGAGGGAAAATGGTCCAGGATGGTCATTCTTCTAGGACGTATGTCCGGAATATAAGAATGGTCCTTGTAGCTCATGGCGTGGCTTTCAACATCTGGGAGGACTAACATTCTTCTAGGATATAGGTCTAGATTAGAAGAATGATCCTTGTATCCCATTGCGGGGATTTCAACATCTGTTGGGACAACTATTCTTCTAGGACGCATGTCCAGATTAGAAGAATGGTTCTTGAATCACTTTGTTGAGTGAGTGACTTACTCAACATCATGCCTGATTACTCAGATGGAGTATGGCCTTGAGAGATGATGCTATCAGAGGATACTGATAGTGGTGATATTGCTTGTAAGTTGATTTACGTGATCATGAGATAGCTTGTGTGGCTATGATGATGCTACCAATTGAATGGTCTGTTTTTGCTCTAGACCATTGCCTTTAATATCTCCCTAGCTAGGAGGGAGTGTTGATATTATGATAGCTGCGGGAGGTATTGACCTCTAGGTGTAACCTTTGACGAGAATAGAATATTCTGGGAAGCAAGAGAAACCCTAAAACGTTGGATAATAACCCTAGAAGACAAGTCGACTCAAGAGAATAATTAATATTGAGTTATTAGCCTCTAGGAAGAGAAGTCGACCTAGTCAGGTGAGTTGGAGCAGTATAAATAGAGGGCGTTAGAGCTCATTTGTCACTCTCACTCTCACAATTGCATAAGGACAAGTAGTGTGCATGACTAGAGGAGAGCTGCAACTGCTGCAGTGGTGACTTAGTCTTTGGTTATGGTTGGACTTTCTGCTTGGTTATGATTTGGAATTTCTACTAGGTACACTAGCTCTGGAGAGAGGTACGTTACCTTGGTTGGCTATTGGTTCTAGGGTTTGCTTTCGAAATTATTCTGTTTGTCAAGGTTAAGGTGCTCGGAGGTGGCATTTGTGCCTATGGTTGGGTGACAATATTGAGATATTGTCTACGGTGAAACGAGCACACCTATTATTCTAACACTTGGTGCATCTTGAAGGTTGTCTCCCTGGCCTCCTCTGATTTGATATGATTTTGGTGGAAACCAGACTTCAAATCGATCTTATTGAATTATTTAGCTCCTTGAATCTATTGAATCATCAATGCATGGAAATGGATCTTGTTTCTTCATTGTGATCCTCTTCAAAAGTCATAGTACACACACATTGTCCAYGTGGCATCTGTTGATGATTACAGCTTCGTGAGACATCCTCTAGGACACAGACTGAGTGAGTCGGCCTGTGAGAGAGCCCATGAGTTGGGTGTGCCCATGAGATGGGTGTGTCGTTCCTCTCTGAGATTGAGATGGAACACTGTSTGCCCCTGTATGGGGTGAGGATGCCCATGAGATGGATGTGTTGATGTGTGTGCCCATGYATGGGGTGAGAAYTCCCATGAGATGGGTGTGTTGTTTGAGATGAAAGGATGTGTASCCCTGTGAGGGGTGAAGGTGCCCATGTGATGGGTGTATCGTTCTCCTYTGTGTAGAGAGTTGAGACGATGTGGTACTCCAGATGATTCTTTTGTGTGACTCAATTAGATAGAGATCTGTTGAGTAGGACGTCCCCGTGGCTGAGCACAGGTGGACGTGCCCCTAGTGGTTGAGCACTAGTGGGTGTGTGAGATCCCTTGCTATATTGTCTAAGAGTAAGATTTACTTGTAACCCTAATTGTGATGTAAAGGGTACAAGTCGGCCCCACCATAAAGTGAAAGATAATTAATGATTATTGTAAAAGATAATTAATATTGTAATTATTAATTATATTTTGAGTTATTGAGGCCGGCCCTATTGTGCCAATAGACACATCATTTGATGTGATAAGTTTTGTATAAATAAAGGTGAATCCCCTTGAGGAAACATACTTATCATTGTGTCATCTCATGATTTCAGAAGTTGAGGTCTGAAATTATGAGAACTGAAGCACCCTTTTGTGTACTAGGTTTGTTGATGGCTGTGGGAGGTCTTTCTCTTGAGAATATATCAAAGGATTGGCTCGGTTTTCTTCCCTTGTTGAGAAGGGTTTCCCAGGATACTTCTTATGTTCTTGAGCATGGTTATTCTTCTTGCGATCTTGGTTTATTGTAGCTAATGTATTGCTGCTACAGTGTTTATGGTTCAAATAATGCTAAACAAAATTGAAATTAAAATGCATGAACCTGAACTAGCATAGTGAGAAATTCAACAACATCTTTATTTGGAAGCAAAACTATGGTGGAACCATAGGGTGGCGAGTTGGGTCAAATGTGGCCTTGGTCCAACAATTCCTGAATCCGACTCTCTATCTCCTTGTTTTCTAGTAGCGAGATTCTGTGCAATGCTTCATTTGGGTAGAACAACCTTTTGTTGCATGTCATTGGAGTGCTTGATTGTCTGGCTTGGAGGCATTTTAGGCGGTTTCAAGAAAGATTCAGAATAGCACTACAATAGTTGGTCTAGATTTCTTCTACTCCTTTAATTTCTCTATTTGCAATGTTGAATTTGCGTGTGTTGAGGTTTGTTTACTTGGGTGCTTGATTGGAAGGTGTTATTTGCTCTTTTTTTGAGGCTGCAACACTAACAGAGTAAATTTCCGAAGGCTATGATTAGTGTTTGAGGGCTCTAAATCCTTTTGTGCAATTTCTAAGTATGCTTGGCCATTCTTAAGGAGTCTACTGGTTTAAACGTTTTCAACAGATTATGTCTTGATCCCCACATTATGTATTGCCAAAAATCACACCACAGACATCTCTAATGAGACAATATCAAACTCTACTTCATCAATGTGATCTATTGAGTTGGTGAGTTTGACCTTGCACTTACGTTGCGTTACATCAAAATCTAGCACCCTTGTATGATGTCAAGTCCTAAGCATCAAGGGGCTAGTTTTGTGCACTCATGAAGGCTACCCATTGTCAGCACAATCACTTTTCCTTAAACTTTTGGTTGGCTCTTCTACAACTCAAGTGGTGCTTCTCTAAAGATAGTATTACTAAGGCTATAGAGTGTAGACTCAAGGTAACTGCCTAAGTAAAATAAATGGTTGTAGTAAGTGGAATAAACGAGTGATGTAGGAAAGGAATATGAAGGTAGAAAACCCCTAGACCAAGTGCCTAAACAGACCATGGGAAAATTGAGTCATGGGAGTATAAATCAACGAGGGCAAGTGTATGAGAGTGTAAGGCAATAGGGTCTGCTATGCATGTCATAAATCAACCTTAGCTGACCGATTTTTGTAGAAGAAAATTTCCTTGGAAGGCTAAGGGTGCCATACTTAAGCGATGTTATGAAAGTGAGGTTATATTAATCTAGCAAAAAATGGTTTTATTATATGGTAGTCTAACATAACAACAATAAAAATAAGAGGGTCAAAACCTCACATAAGTCTATCCAAAATGAAACATGGTTCATGATAAAGACAATCATAACATGCTACAGGGGTTTCCTAAAATAAAATCAACACAAAGTATAATTGCACAATAAAGCCTCACATCAAATGAATTTACCTTTAATTTCCCATTAGGCATCCAAGCATGTGGTATAGAAATGAAATCCAAGGGGAGAGCTCTTGAATCCCCAAAATCCCCCACCATTGTAATGGAGAGAGAGCTCCTCTTTATAGAGTGAGTCTCTTCTTGCATACAATAAAATATTATTAACTTTTAACTAATGCCATGACAAGTCAAACAAATATTATAGCGATGGAGTTGTTAAATCTCTCCTAAATCCATGGTTGACCATGTTACAACATGTGGAAAATAGCCTCTCCAAGGCAATTCACCCCCATTCAAAAGAGTAGTGGTATGCACCAAATCTTGCTCATGAAGGGGATGCACCACCAAAAATAGGCGTCAAACCAAGTCAAATGCCAAGTGTCCACATGGAATGTGCCCTCGAAGAATGTGCATGCATGCAACCACTCCATATGTGTGAATTCCAAGGTAACCAACTCCATGGATGAATGTGCAGGTTCCCAAGTTGATGGAGCGCTCCACAAGAAAAGATGTCGTCAAAATCCCAAAATAGCAAGTGGACCATCTTCACAGAGCAAATCCAAGGAGATAAGGGCGAATTAGGGTTTTGACCATGCCAAAACTCTATGAAACAATAAAATATGTCTCCAAGAATAACAATAAATGTCTCCACAAGTTTGTCCTAAGAATATCCAAAAATAACAATAAGAAACCTTCCACATGTGCGCCCTCCAAGAATAATCTCCAAAAACAGAAACAAGACAAAGTACTGGAGCATGCTAAGCCATAGGTGTGACCCTCCTCATGTGCCACATGCCTCCTAATAATAACCTCCTCATGTGCCACTCACTCACTCATCTAGTGCGCATCTTTTTAAGGCAGTTGCAGTTGTAGGAGTAAGGAGAAGAGAGGCGCATGCTCAATCTTAGTTTATTCTTGGTGTTTTGGTCTTAGTCTTGGCAATCTATTATTGAGGAAGTTTTTGTTGGATTTTCTCCCCCATGAGGGTTTCCCGGGATACAATGTTGTGTATCTTGTGATTGTGTTTCTTTCAGTGATCCTCTTTATGCTGTTGTTTTGGAAATGCATTGAATGCTCCTCTAGCAAATTGAAAATAACCTAATAACAACATTAATCTTAACATGGTATTAGAGCTTGACTGAATAGAACACCTTTCAATAGTATCTAAAAACATCATTGTTGCCGTAAGAGGAAATTAGGGCTTTTTTTTTTAAAGAGGAATTTACGACAAAAAACTATTTAGGGAAGTGCACTCTACGCTAGCGCATCCTTTGGTAGCTTGAGCACACCTTTTCAGTACCCAGACTCTTCGAAAAGTCAAACCCTAGTTTTGACTGGTACCAGAAACCTAGAAAGCCAGGAAACCGGAACCAGTACCAGAAGTACAAGTCCAAAAGTGTGCAGGTCAAGTTTCAAGGGGTAAAACTTGGAATTTTCCAAAATAGTCAACTCCAACCAACTCGCCTCAGCTCAACGCATCTCCTAGTAAGTTCAGATTTCATTTTCTGAGCACTTTCATTTTCTGGTCATTTTCCTAGCTCCAGGGAAAGATGTCTGCCAGCACCAAGCTTGTTGACAAGTTAGAAGGTGTGGAAAATTTTCGTGCCTGGAAGTACAGAATTGAACTCATTCTTGAAGAGAATGACCTTACAAAATTCATAAAAGAAAATGTACCGGAACCTAAAGAAGAAGCAACCAAAGAGTAGTATAAGAAGGATGTGATTAGGGCCAAAAGAATAATTGCAGAGAACCCAACTCAAGAATACACAGATGCAAAAAGGAGAAACAATTCAAGACTATTTCTCTAGGGTTTCTCAATTCAAGGAACAATTAGAAGCAATTGGAGACAACTTAGATGAAGATGAACTCATAATGACAACTCGTATTGGTCTCACAAGACCTTGGGATGACTTCATCCAAACTATCTGTGCAAGAAAAGAGATACTCCAATTTGACAGTCTATGGGAAGAATGTGTTCAAGAAGAAGCAAGAGTGGCAAACTGAGAAGCTGTACGATTAAGGGATGAAGATCAAGCCCTAGCTGCTCATGCTAAAGGAGGAAAGAAGAGGTCTCATTTTCAAAAGGAGATCCATTTTCATAAAGAATCTCACCCTCCAAAGAGATTCCAAAAATATCATAAGGGTCAAAGAAAGGGAAAAGACTTCTCCTCTTATCAATGTTTCATTGTGATAAAATGGGACACATTGCTAAGAACTGTCCTGCCAAAAAGGAAGAATACAGAAAGAGAAATAACAAAAGACATCATGCCCATGCAGCTGAAGATGATGAGCCACCCAAGAAGTTGACCAAAGAAGAAATTGAAGATTATGTTTTGTTTTCTGCCCTCTCAGGATCTATGACACCTGGAGAGGATACTTGGCTCATAGATAGTGGTGCCTCTAAGCACATGACAAGTCAGAAAGACATTTTCTCTAGCCTTACAGAAAAGGACTTGCCCCATAAAGTTTCACTTGGACATGATTATGAGTACCCTATCAAAGGAATGGGAGATTCCACCTACAAACTGGATTCAGGAACTCCGATGAGAATGAAGGATGTACTCTATGTACCAGTTTTGACAAAGAACTTACTTTCTATCTCAGCCCTAGATAAGAAAGGTTTCAGGGTTGCATTCATATATGGTGAAGTTCTTATGTGGCCTAAAGGAAAAACTATAGAATATGCAGTTGTTATTGGAACAAAAGACGAAGGTTTGTACAAGTTAAAAGGTCACTTGGATATAGCCTTAACTCACTCTATTGAAAGTCCTTGTGAACTTTGGCATAAAAGACTAGCTTACATCAACTACAAAGCCTTACCATATGTAAGCAAGGTAGTTACAGGTTTACCAGAATTTAAGGTTGATCATGAGGGTGTATGCAAGGGATGTACACAAGGAAAGAACATAAAGAATCCTTTCCGAAAGAGTGACAGTAAAGTAGAAGGAATCTTGGAACTCATCCACTCATATGTGTGCGGTCCAATGCCTTCAAACTCTCTAAACGGGTATGTATACTATGTATTATTTATTGATGATTACTCTCGTAAGACTTGGGTTTATTTCTTGAAATCTAAAGATGAAGTACTTAGAAAGTTCAAGGAATTCAAAGCCTTGGTAGAAAACCTATCCGAAAGAAAAATCAAGATACTCAGGTTAGATAATGGAGGAGAGTACACCTCAAATGAATTTGGAAGTTTTTGCAGAGATGTCAGGATTAAGAGAGAGCTCACCACTCCCTATAATCCTCAACAAAATGGTGTAGCAAAAAGAAAGAATAGAACAATTATGGAAGCAGTAAAGACTATGATTCACGATCAAGATCTTCCAATGCACTTATGGGCTTAAGCAACAAGAGCAACAGTTTATGTCCAAAACAGATTATCCCATAGTGCACTTGGATTCAAAATCCCCGAAGAAATGTTCATTGGAAAGAAGCCAGAAGTAAGCCATCTCAAAATATTTGGTTGTTCTGTATTTGTACACATTCCAAAAGAAAAGAGAACTACGTTGGATCCCTCAGGAAAGAATGGAATATTTGTTGGATACAGTGAGGTCTCTAAGGCCTTCAGAATTTACATACCAGGTTACCATCCTATTGAGATCAACAGAGATGTAACCTTTGATAAAGATGCAACACTGAAGAGATCAAGGAAATGCCATCTTGAAGAAGTATATGAAGAAGAACCTGTAGCTCCCAGAGTTGCAGAATTCGTGAAGGAAGTTACAATTAACCTTGATGATGAGATTCCAGAAGATCATGATGTGATAGAATCTCAAGAACCTCCCTGTATGACGATCTCTCACAAGAGAAAGCCAACTTGGGCTAGAGAACTTATTCAAGATGTAGAGAAGTATGGTGCCCCAGAAGGAACCATGAGACAAAGCAAGAAACCTAAGCCATTCTCTAGCTATATGGCCTTGATGTGTGATCTCATAAAAAATGAACCTACCTGCTTTGAAGAAGCCATTCAAAAGAAAGAATGGGTGGATGCCATGACAGAAGAATACCAATCCATTATAAAGAATGATGTATGGGAAGTAGTTCTCAAACCAAAGAACGAAGATGTGGTATCTTCCAAGTAGATATACAAGATAAAACATGCAACAAGTGAAAGTATTGAAAAACATAAAGCAAGATTTGTGGCTCGTGGTTTTTCTCAAAAGGAAGGTATTGATTATGAAGAGACATTTGCTCCTGTAGCCAGATACACTTCTATCGGAACCATCATAGCTCTTGCAGCCAAAATGAAGTGGAATTTACACCAGATGGATGTGAAAACAACATTCTTAAATTGTGTTATTGAAGACCAAGTGTATATAGAACAACCACGAGGGTTTGAAGTTGAATATAGAAAGACTCATGTTTGCAGGTTGAAGAAAGCTCTGTACGGCTTGAAACAAGCTCCTAGAGCTTGGTATGGCAGAATTGATAGTTTCCTGACGAGCTTGGGCTTTACTAAGAGTAAAGATGATTCTAACCTTTACTTCAAGGTTATGAATGATGAGCTAGTTATATTGCTACTATATGTGGATAGCTTATTCTTAACAGGAGAAGAAAAGCTCATCACAAATTGCAAGAAGAAGCTCGTTGCAGAGTTTGAGTTGAAAGACCTAGGCTCGATGCATTATTTCTTAGGTCTTGAAGTTTGGCAGAGCCCAGACAAGATCTTCCTTAACCAAGGGAAGTATGCAGCTGAAATATTGAAGAGATTTGACATGTTGGAATGTAAATCCATGAACACACCCATGGAAACAAATTTGAAGCTCATGGTTGATACTTCGTTAGAGTTGGTTGATGCTATTCTATATAGACAGATTATTTGTTCGTTGATGTATCTAACGAATACCAGGCTAGATATATGCTTTGCTGTGAACAACTTGAGTTAGTATCTGGTAGAGCCCAAACTTGTTCTTGTTGTAGCTGCAAAGCATGTGATGAGATACCTTAAGGGTACATTGGATTATGGTCTCCGTTATACTGGAGATCATGACTTCAGACTGTATGGTTATACTGATTCAGATTGGGTTGGAAGTGCTTCTGATAGAAAGAGCACTTCAGGATGTTGTTTCAGCTTGGGGTCAACCACGACTTCATGGCAAAGCACGACTTCATGGCAAAGCAAGAAGCAATCCAGTATTGCTCTCAGCATGACAAAAGCGGAGTACATTGCAACATGTTCCGCCAGTTGTGAAGCCATATGGCTTCGGAAGTTGTATATAGGTCTGTTCGATTTGGAGATGGAAGCCACTGTGATTCTATGTGATAGCCAGAGTTGTATAAAGATAACAGAGAACCCAGTGTTCCATTATAAGTCGAAGCACATAGAGATCCGGTATCACTACATTCGTGATATGGTGCAGAGGGGAGCTGTAAAGCTCCAATATGTTGGCACAAATGAGCAGGTTGCAGATGTGTTGACTAAACCTCTGTCTCGTGTGAAGTTTGAGTACTTCCAAGACAAGCTTGGTGTTGTCCGATAGGACCTCCCTTGAAAGGGGGAGTGTTGTTGATGATACTATAGTATCATGACCAATAACGGGTAGCTCCGTTAGGATTTTATATCCTAGGGGATTGATCATCCCTGGGCAGATCGCGAAGGTCCGGTAAGGATGGTCTGTTAGAGTACCTATGCATGTATATGCCAGTTGTGGTCAGTAGTGGTAGCTCTGTTAGGATTTTATATCCTAGGGAATCTTTTGATTCTTGGGCAGATCTTGAAGGTCTGGTAAGGACGTTCTATTAGAATACCACGTGGTAGCTTGTTAAGATTTTATATCCTAGGGAATCTTATGATTCTTGGGCAGATCCTGAAGGTTCGGTAAGGACGGCTTGTTTGAGTACTACAAAATGTTGTTGTTGCACCTGCCTCATTTTGTTCCCATATGGTGATGATATTGCTGTCTCAGCCTCGTGCTTATGATGTTGTTGTTGTCTTAGCCTCGTGCTAATGATGTTGTTGTTTCAGCCTCGTGTTGTTGATGATGTTGTATCAGCCTCGTGTTGTTGATGATGGTGTACCAACCTCGTGTTGGTGATATTGTTGTTATAGCCTTATGCTAATTGATGTTGATATTTCAACTTCACGATGATGATGATGATGCTGCTACTCTAACTCCATGTTGTGGATGATGATATTGATGATGAGAAAAACTTTCAATGATTTGTAGATGTTCCAGTCAATATTCCAGATACTGATGATGATGATGCTCTCTCTCTCTCTCCTGATGATGTTGTATTGGGTTATGTCAGTAGAATACCCTTCTGGTTAAAGGGAGTGTTGAAATATTGTAACTTCGAAGAATATTCTAAATTATATTTGAGTTATTATCTTATAGATCAAATCCTATTTTGTGGATTGATCATGTCGGGTCTTGTATAAGACCAAATCCCCTTTTGTGGATTGGTCAAACCATATTTATATGGTGGTATTTGTAAAGTCGGCCACTAGGGTTTATAAAGTGGTTTTAACCACTCTTGGAAGAAGTCGATCCTACTAAGTGAAGAGACATAACCCTAGCGCCTCCTCGACTAGTATTTATAAGTGAGGATGGCACCTCACTTGTTCATTCACTCACTCACTCATCTAGTGCGCATTTTTTGAAGGCAGTTGCAGTTGCAGCAGGAAGGAGAAGAGAGGCGCATGCTCAGTCCTAGTTTATTCTTGGTGTTTTGGTCTTAGTCTTGGCATTGTATTGGCAATCTATTATTGAGGAAGTTTTTGCTGGGTTTTCTCCTCCATGAGGGTTTCCCAAGATAAAATGCTGTGTACCTTGTGATTGTGTTTCTTTCAGTGATCCTCTTTATGCTGTTGTTTTGGAAATGCATTGAATGCTCTAGTAAATTGAAAATAACCTAATAAAAACATTAATCTTAACACTTAATAATTGTATGTTGGTCTTAGGGGCATCAACTAGTGTCATGTCTTTTAACATCGTGTATCAATTGGGTCTTCAGACGACAAGATGTTACATGAATGTATACTCCATGGACTTAAAGGGAGATCAAGGTGTATGAGTTGATTAAAAATCTCCATGTCAAACTTGTTGCTTATTCAAGTTTCACTCTTCTAATGGATGTAGCGGTCATAAATGTTCTTGATGCATTGGGTATGTTATCTAGAAAATGGGCAGCGAACCTAGGAGGAAACATTTAGATGGGTTTGTCTTATGTCACCATACCTACAGTTGAAAATACATATATCAAACTCTATAGAGAACAAATGATGAAATACCATGTTGATGATGTGAAGGAGCCTATGAATGAGCTCGTATACATGAGGGATGACTTTGGAGATTATGCTATCACAGCTTAATCCATAGTTCCACCTTTGGTGGACACACTAGACAAAGACAATGGAGTTGTATGGAAGATGTATTTTGATGGAGCTCGTTCTAGGATATGTGCTGGAGTAGGTATTGCATTCACATCACCTCAAAGTGAGGTCACCTCCTCTTACAGGCTAGAGTTTGATTGTATTAATAATATTGTTGAATATGAAGCATTCTTGTTGGGATTGGAGTTGGTGAGAGAAATGGGTGTAAAGGTGCTAAAAGTTATTGGATATTTTGAGCTAGTAGTGTTGCATGTAAGATACCAATTTGCCACAAAGAATGAGAGATTGAAAAAATATAGACATGTAGTATGGGACACAATAAAATTGTTTGATGCATTTTCTATCATCGTTGTCTCAAGGGATGAGAATGCCCAAGCTGATGTATTGGCTGTCGCCGCAACAATTCTTCAATTATATGAAGAGATGATTCAATGTATACACAAAATGGAGGTTATTTTGTAGCCTTCCGTTCCTAGATAATTTTGACCATTGGTAGGTGTTTCATGATGATGCATAGGTGCTTAGGTTTTTTAAGAATCGTAAAAGTTTTCCTAGTGTCAAATTGATTGGCAAGGTGAAGATGATGTAGAACATAAGGTCATGCAGTTGAAAGAAAACAAGATCCCTAAGGGTCTTATTCCATTAAAGAATATTTTTGACTGACATGACATGCTCAAGAAACCAAGGGAGACGAATAAGATTGAAGACAATTTGGAGATCAATATTGCATCAAAGGGAAGCTCAAATCTCATTTGGATTGGAAAATTTTACTTTGGTGAAGAAAGAAGGGAAATTGAAGACCTCATCTAGAAATGCAAGGACATATTTACATGGATTTATGATGACCTCAAGGCTTACAAAGGAGACATTATTAAGGCTCCTATCCCATTGAAGGATGGAGCCAAACTCTTTAGACAAAAACAAAGGCATATGAATCCAAAATTAGCCCCGATCATACAAAGGATCTATAGAGGATGTTGGAGGCTAAAATTATTGCTCCCATGAGGCATTCATCATGGGTGGCTTACATGGTGTCGGTTAGAAAAAAGAATAGTGAAATTAGGTATGTGTTGACTTTTGAAATTTGAACCAATTGTGTGTCAAAGACAATCATCCGCTCCCAATTATGGAGCACTTATTGTAGAAAGTCATTGGATCAAGTATGATGTTTATGTTGGATGTTTTTTCAGGTTATAATGAGGTGCTTGTGCAGGAGGAAGAGCAACATAAGCCAACTTTCACTACACCATGGGGGACTCTTTTGTACTTTAGCATGCCATTTGGTTTGCTGAATGTTGGATCCACTTTCATAAAGCTTTGGAATATGCATTCAAGGATATCATGGGCAAGTGATTGTAATTTATCAAGATAGTTGGACAATTTTCTCTAAAGAAAGGAATTGACATGTTCACCATCTTGGGCAATTTTTTGAAAGGTATTAAAAATATGGGATATCCCTTAATCCAAAGAAAATAGTTTTTGAAGTGAATGAAGGAAAATTACTTAGTCACATTGTGTCTAAAGAAGGTGTTAGAATCTATCCAACAATAATATAGGGTTAACATTAGGTTAAAATAAGTAGGGGATGCAATCCTTCTTTGGCTGAAACAATTTCATTAGGAGTTTCAATCCCAACTTTGTTGATATTACTAATCCTATTTTAGTGATGTTAAAGAAGGACCGAGAATTCAAATAGAGTGAGGAGAGTAAAAGGGCATTCCAAGAAATCAAAGATGCTATTGTAGCACGAGCAATGTTGGTAAGTCCTAATTATCCCAAAGAATTTTAGATGTTTTCCTTTGCTTTAGATGACACAAATTTTGCTCCTACAAAAAAATGAGCAAAATTTAGAGTTGCATATAGCCTTTGCGAGGAAAAGACTTAGAGGAGCTGAAATGAACTATTCTATCATGGAGAAACAAGTCTATGCCCTAGTTCAAGCGTTGAAGCATTTTAGGAGATTTGTGGGATACTCCAAAATTGTTTCCTTCCTACCTTATCCAATGGTAAAAAGCATTTTGTCATAGTAGGAGTGCTTGGGAATTAGAGGAAAGTGTATATCTAGGATCCAAGAATATGATTTGGCACTCAAATTGACCAAGTTGGTGAATCGTGAAAGTCCAAGGATTGGCTAGGATGTTGACAAAAGGAAATGAAAGGGCAATATAACTTGAAGATAAATTAGGCTCGATGATGACTATGGTAGTTCTTGAATACTTTGAGTAGTATGAGTGGTGTAGGGACATTATTTATTACTTGTTGAACTTGTCATGCCTAGATCACTTGTCGGACATAGGAGGAGAGCATTAATGTTTAGAGCAACTAAGTTTTGCTTGATCCAAGGAGGACTGGGTTGGAGGAATCGAGAAGATTTGATTCTCAAATGTGTGGATTTTAGAGAGGCGTAGGAGCTCATGAACAAGTTGCACAATGGTTTATGCATGGGGACATTTTGCAACCAAAACCATTGCCCATGAAATTTTGAGGGTTGGATATTATTGGTCAAGTATCTTTATTGATGTTCATGCTTTCGTTAGGTCATGCTAACCTTGTCATCTCTTTGCAAGAAAATAGAAGCTCACCACATTACCTTTGCAACCCCATGGCAGTAGAAGCATTTTTTAGTCATGGGGCTAAACTTTATTGGAGAATTCCATGGAAACTCTAGCAATGGTTTCAAATGGATTGTTATAATGATATATTACTTCACAAGATGGATGGAGGCAATACCCACGATGAAGGCAGCCCACAAAGTAATCATTGATTTCTTGGAGGAAAACATCATCACCAAATTTGGCATTCCAACCAAAATCACTGCAGACAATGTCGACGTTTTCAAGTATGTTGAATTAGAAATATTTTGTTTTGATTATGGCATTGTTTTGGCACACTTGTCAAATTATTATTCGTAGGGAAATGGATTGGTTGAGTCTAGCCACAAAGATTTTATGAGAATAACAGTGAAGATCGCGGGTGATAATAAGAAGCATTGAGTAGCAAACCCAAATTTTCCCTTTCGGTTGATTGGATTACAAGGAAAGAAGCTATTGGAAGAAGCCCATTTGAGTTGGTATATGGAGTGAATGTAACTTTGCTAGTCCACTTGAAGATACTAGTATATAAATTGTTGTAGCATTTTAGTTCTGATCAACAAGGAGTTTAGGGGACAATTGATCAGTAGGTTGAGCTAGATGAAAGCACAAGGAAGGCCTTTGAACACTTCACAAAAAATCAAGACAAGTTCAAAGGCAAGTTTGACAAGAAGGCTTGACTGAAGATTTTTTGAAAAGGGGACACAATTCTCATGTCGGTTAAAAGAAATGAGAAGCGAGGTAAGAATGGGAAGTTCAATAGTTTTTGGCTTGATTCGTATGAGATCCAAGAGGTTGTTGGTCCAAATACTTTCTACTTAAGTCACTTGGATGGAGAAAAGTTGTAGTTGCTTGTGAATGGGCAATATTTGAAGGCTTATTACTTTGATGACGTTTAATTGCAAAATGAAGTATAAGGAATAAACTCATATGAGCATTAGAGTAAGTGTAGTTTCATTTATGCATTTGTTCTCTTTGGCATTTGGCTCATGCCTTATTTGTAGAGTTGTTGGATGAATACAAACTCTATCAATGATTGAATAAATAATGTGGTGTTATGAGATGTGAAGTTTGGATCCATCTCATAAGTATTACTTAGCAGTGCATGTGTAGGTTCAACAGGAAGCCAAAGATTCTAGAGCCCTCGTACACTTTGAATGAGAGTGTAGTCATACTTTGCATGAGAGTGTATTCCCCATATGGAGCCAAATTGTTACCACTTGGATCTTCAATGCGCAAATTGTGTAAAGTGAAGAATTTCAAGGAGAACACCTTTGTTGGGGAGATCCTAAAACACCTTTGGCTTGTCAAAACTCACATCAATGGCATATCAAAAACAAGAAAGAGTGATAAATGACCCTCATGGAGAAACACCCAAGCATAAAGGAGGCCAAGTGCACTTGAAATTGTGAATTGGGGATTTATATGTATTATTGATGGGGTTGGCCTTAATGGGAGGGGATCCAACTTAAAGGAAAATCTCTCCTAAAGAATAACATTTTTTGTTGAAGAGGTCGACCTTTACCCAATTGAAAAATAGACATGTAAGGTTCACTTATAAGGAGAAAAAGGTCATTTGATGTGGAGCACTCATGTTGAGGAGAGAAAAGGTGCGCTGGGGTTTTGGATGAGTCTTGGAAGGTGCACCCTCTCACTAGAAGAGCCTCCACGTGTCATTATATGGACTTTTAAACTTTAAATGACTCTCATGAATGAGTGCCTTAATTAGGTTTTGCCTAGGGTAGGAACCTATAAATAGAGAGAAGCTCATTTGCCAAAGGAGTGTGAAAGAGGTGTGAAGAAGAGCTAAAGGGCTTAGTTGAATATCTAACTGGAGTAAAGATGTCTAGGGCATTTCAAGTGAGGTTTATTAGTTTCTTTTTGTATATACATTGATGAATTTAATGGGTGCAGTTACTCTTGCAAATCTGCTATAATAATCTTTGAAGAAGGGCAATTTTGCTCTAATAAGAAGAGATAAGGTTGAGGTGTAACCCTTCTTGTTATCGTTGTCCAATAGATATATATTGTTGTTGTCACTTATGCATGTTAAAGGGTTGTTGCTATCTTTTATTGTTCTTGGTTGCACGCTATCTATTATTGGTTTTTAATTGTTGAGAGGTGTGCCTTTGGCTTTTAATTTCTGCATATTAGAGGAAATCCATGTGGTTGCTTAGAACATGTTATTAACATTAGATGCTCTTGATTGTTGATCTTGACTCGATAGTTCAACTAGGTTGACATTGGTCTATTCTTTCACCCATATCATCTCAAAGAAATATCAAAAACCCCTTTTGCTGGAAAAGAACCAGCATAAAGTTGGAGGAAGTATTGTTGTGGTGACATTGGGCAATCTTCCCAAGTGCCCTCAGGGTTGCACTAAACTTGACTTGTTACTAAACTTGTATTTACCTTTTTTTGTGTCTCCATTTTGATTGGAATGCATTATGGATGTTTTTATTTAGATTGAAATGTGTCGTGTTTCAAAGTTTGATGTATCAATGTATGCAACGATGATTCTAGGGAAAGGTTATTTTGTAAAACTTTCAAAACTGTTATCCTAAACCTAGAAAGATATGATGCTCATGTTGCATTCACGATGCTGATTGTGCCTTGTGAGCATACAATATTTGTTTGTTTTCTTGTGAGCATGCCTTCCATTTAAACTCTCTGATGTCCCTGCTTTGTGATTGTTTCGATTATCATATCTTTATATATTGTTTGTTCTTGCAGGATGCTGCATTTCAGTCAAAGGTGACAAGTAAGTGCTTTTTTGACATAGAAATTGGAGGAGCTCCTGCAGGAAGGATTGTGCTTGGACTTTTTGGTGAGGATGTACCAAAAACAACCGAGAATTTCCGTGCACTATGTACAGGTTTGCCTGTTTACCTTGCTGAAGATATGTTTCCTTTAATATTTGACCATAACTTTAATGCTTCTTAATGGCTGGTCACTATAAAAATAGAAACCATGTGGAAAATATCAATACCACATTTATATATATTTCAAGAAGCTGATATCAAAACATTTTGGATTTTTTTGGTTGGTTTGAGTTACAGGAGAAAAAGGGTTCGGATACAAAGGATCTTCATTTCACCGAATCATAAAAGATTTTATGCTTCAGGGTGGAGACTTTGACAGGGAAGATGTAAGCATGCCGTTATATGTCTTAAAATCATTAGTTGATTTCTTCTTGATTGCATTTCTGGCTTCCACTTTTACCGTCATGAGCAAAATCGTTTTCCTGTGGCATGCTGTGCTTTAGTTTGTTAAATAAATCATTAATTTCTTTCTTATTGATTGCATTCTTGCTTTTCATTTTTATTGTCATGTGAAAACCATTTTCTTTGCCAAGTAGTCCTTTAGCTTTTGATGGTAAATAGAATGTGTTTGATTCTGATTGATCTTAATTTCCATAAAAAATTTGCAAAACGGCTTCCACATATATGGGGATTTTTGCGATAAAACCTCTAGCCACTGGCTGTCTTGAAGATCAGTTAGCTGCAGACAATGACTATAGTTCGCTGATAACTGATAAGCCCACCTTCTTAGTTCTGTGCAAAATCATTCTGGACACTGGATTGTTCAAAATGAATCTAGAAACTATAGGGCCTACGTGGAAAGATTGGAAGTGGTCCTATGGAAAGTCCATTTTTAGCTTACCAAGCTAAGGAATTTTTTCAAAAGATTTTCCTTTGCTTTTGACCTACTAAAAGGCCCAATAGAAGATAGTCTGTTCAAGAACGCGAGGTAAGGAAGAATTGGTAACATCTGGAAGGCAATACAAATTTTAAATGCCGGGTGCTCAGTTGACTCGCTCTCAACAACAGCCTTGCATTCAAAGATAGTCTTCACCACTTCATAGATGTTGGATGTGTGATATGTCAAATGTGAGACAGTTAGGTATGTATTGCGGAGATGTAAGTTAGCCCCAAGATTCTGGAAATGGATAGTGTGGTTGAGTAGTAAATACTTGAGTGGGTACATTCCAACCACTTGTCATAAAGCTGCAAAAATGTACTCTAAATATTTAAAATAAAAACATGCCTTTGAGCAGATTTTTGTACTCAAAGATTACGGTGAGGGTTTGATTGAAGACAAGGATTGAATCAAAAACATGCTGGAGGTCCAATTGTACAACCTTTTTTACTGTTGGAGAATATGATTCTGATTGTATTGCTGCCAAGTAGTTCATCAATATCATTATTACTATTAAAATACCTAAGCATGAGAAGTCTTTCTTCCCATGGCCACCCGGAAAATATGACATGTTCTAAGCTCGTAGGAGACATGGCCACGAGTAAATCACCAAGCTTGGATGAGGTGCTGCACAAGTTGCATTTGGCCTTGTGACATGTGATTGGAGATGATTTTCTCATGATGTGTTGAGCCATTGGAAATATGGCACATGAGGAGGTTGGTTAAGCAAATTCTTAAAGGGACAAAAAATGGTCTTACACTGGAACGTCCTTTCTTGGGTGGGGGGCATGTCCCCCATGCTTCCCTTGTTTTTGGGACGTGGAAACACAGTGGGGGATGTTTCCCCATGTCATCCTTTTGGGGAAACTCGGGGAAACATAGGGGTACTTCCCCAAGAAATGGGGGATGTTTCCCTTTTGTGGGGGACTCTTGAGTGTTTCCCTTTCAAAAAGGGGGAATTCTAGGCATCCTCCTTTCGAAAAGGGGGACTTCGATGCATCCCCCCACAAAAAGTCAAAACCCTAAAGCGAATGCGACTATTTATTTCATGCTTTCATTGTTCATGTTTATGACTTGTCATTGGTCTCTTGTATTTAAATTTTTAGTGTTTTAGGGTTTTGTACAAGGTCCCCTATATTGAGGTCCTCAATATTTTCCATGACGTTTTGTAAAATGCGAGGGGTTTCTTCACATGTCCTCATATAATTCCCTATTCTCACATCCGATTGTCTTGAAAACTTGGTGGAATATAACAAAAAATAGTGGTTGGTTTGGAGATTCATTACTTTACTAGATATTTCTTGTAAAGTTGTTCACTAAAATTATACTTAACCAGATTTAGAATATGGTTTCCAAAATTGTTCGACATCAGCAAACAAGGTTTATGAAAGGTCGTTCTGTACTATACAATCCTATTATAACCTTCAAAGGTTTTGAATGTGCAAGGGAGATTGGACAAAAGGTGCCTTTTTGAAAATCTATTTCAACAAAGGCATATGACAAAAATAAATTGTATTTTATCCTAGACACGATTTCCTGTATCAAATTTGGGATTTTTTTTCTAGACTTAGTGCTTGGGATAGGCAATGACCATGTAAACAATTTAGGTTCATACTCCAACGAGTGTAGAGCCCTTGCATGTGTGCGTGTGTGAGGGAAGGTGTTTGACCTCTCAGAGTTGGTTTCCCTCTATCATTCAAGGGGCTTAACACATGTTTGACAAGCCAAATCGGTCCTAGTGGATGTTTATAGGTTACACTATCCTTTTTAAAGAATTCTCTTCTTGGATGACTCAACTAGGGGCTATGTGAAAAGTCAGTAGTTAGATGTAAATTCTGCTTCAAATTTACATTAGAGAAGGAAGTCCTTTGGCTCCCTCTATATATGTTATTGTAGTAGATGCGTGGAGGTATCTTCTTGAATTTAATTCTAGTCCATATAGGTCCATAAGAGTTGTCTACTAAGCTAATTTATGAGTTGCATGACAAGTTCTAATCACAGTATACTTTACAATGATAGGCTCTTCCACTTCTAATGGTTGGAGCAACATCACTATTATGACATGGATAGGTGGCATGTATTAATTTTAGAGTTAGATGCCCTAATAGGTATAAACCCCAAAGATTCAAAGTGATGTAAGAGATCTTTTGTTTAAAAAATGATTATCAATGATATTTGAAGTGCATTGTAAGAGATTTCTGGGTTAATAATCTCTTACGGTTTACCATAGTGAATGACAATATTCAAAGTGGATTGTAAGAGTTTTTTGTGTTACAAATGATTGTCAAAGTTATGACATGGTTGTTGCTAAACTTTAGTCTAACATGTTGATATTTGATTCTACAATATTGGAAGCTAGCAAATCATTCTATTGATTTATTTGTGTTGTGTTCGGTCATTGGCTTATGATTTTTTCTGTATTTTATTTGTTCATGCTCATTGAGTTATTTTACTTAGGATTAGTGACTATTTGATGTTCCAAGTACAAAATATAAATTGCTGCAATATTAAAATGGCACAATATTAGTAGTTGTGAGGTGAAAAGTATTCAAATATTTTGTGTGAGGAAGCGCATAGTAATCCCAAATAGTTGTCATAAATGTAATGATGTGTGAAAAATTGCAAGTCATTATGGATTAGGAAGCTACATGAAATAAGAATAATGCTCCATGTGTCCTCAATGGAAGAAAGTTAGCTAGACACTCTAATGCCAATATAAAGGAAAGATTCTCTCCATATCAATGCGAGAGAGTAGCTGCATTGTAGTCTTATGCTTTTGGCCAAAATTCAATAATGGACACTACCCCTTTTCTCTCCATATCTTATGCTTAGTTTTATGAGTGTTTTCGTTGATCCTTTATGAGTGCAAGATATTTGATAATGTATGTTTTGCTCAATATGGTGCACCATCAAAATACATGTTTAATATCAGAGTGCATCATGATGACCGGGGAGAATTTTGGGAGTTGAGAATTCTAAAATTGAAGATGAGCAAGGGAGACAAAGATAAGTTCTTGATTGCTTTATTTCATGATTTATTTGATGAAAGACCAGGGAGTGAGAGTCGATAATTGTAATTTCTTAACAAAAATTTGGCTGATTATGGCGGTGTGATAAATGCTCCTTTCATTAGTAAAAAAATCTTGTTTTTGGAATTTGTTGGTGCAAAGAAATGCATGACTTATTGAATTGATCGTGGCCTTGAAATCAATGCATGCAACTTTAGATTGACAAGAAGCATTTGTGGATGAGTGAGATTGCCATTTACGTTGCCCTCGAGAGAAATGCTTTCACTTTGATAAAAGTTTTATGATTTGACACTCTATGAGAGCAGGTCAACCTAGTTGCTATTTTTTGCAACAAATTTAGAGACAATTTTTATTCTTAAAGTTTGAAATCAATATTGATGACTCAAAATATAAGAATTCGAATAATAGATTCAGTGCATTGTTGAAGAAGATATTTCATAGTAACAATTGATTGCCACATCCAAACACTTATCTACCTTGGTTAGTTGATAAACATAAACTATTTGAAATCTTGTGTGAGAGTCCATTCTAAGGGGTCCTTTGAAGGTTATTTGTTGGCTTATTAAGGAGCATCATGAAGGTCAATTGCACATTTGTGTCCTAAATTTGATGCATTGATTGTTAATAAGTGCATCGTAACCATCATTAAAAAGGTGGTGAAGACTCTATGGAAAGACTCATGTGATGATGTTGAGTAAAGGTGTTGAAGACTTGCTTGGAGATGGAATTGAAAAACAAGGGAGGTTGTTTATGTGATGACATGCTTGTGAAATGGCATGTTTATGATAAGAATATCTTCTTTCTTTTCCTCGTTGAAAGGAAACATAGGCCCTTGGTGGAAGCCATTCATAGTTTGAATCTATGCTATATGGACAATATTGAGTCTTGCCCTTAGTGTCTTGCTTGATTGGAGTTTATGGCTCTTTTTCTACAACATCCTTTTGTATTAATGCTACAAAGTTGAGAACTCCATCACTTAATTGCAATCAAATATCATGCAAAGTTTGATAGCTTTTTTAGTCTTGAGAAAAAACGTTTTGCTTTTCTAGGTTGCCCTCATATTTAATGATGCTTGTTGGATTATAGAGAATCCTGCTTTGAAACCATTTCACTTCACATAGAGATGTCTTTGGTGCTTCAGAACTTTTGTTGAAGGGCTCAATTACAAGGGAAAGTTATTGGGCTTGCTAATCACAAATTAATAGACATTGTTGGAATCCATTCAAGACTAAATCAAACTACTTTGAGATTGATTTTAGGGCTCAAACCTTATTTTTATTGTATACATAAACATTAGTGTAGAGGTTAGAGATGAGAGTAGTGTTGATTGAGAAACAATTGTGAAAATTAGAAGCAAGCATGTGTAAATATAGGTCAATTGTGGTTGATGTGTTAAAATGATGGTTTAATCTTCACATACGACCATGGCTTACCCCACTTTGTAATCATTACTATTGTGTATTATTGTGATTCAAGGGTTTGGCTTAAAGTTGGCCTAGTCAACATTCATTTATTATATTCCTAGGTGGTTAAGGCTAACCTAGTCATTATGTGGGCCCATAACCCCTCTTAGGAAGGGTGCCCTACCCATTGAGGTGTGTATGAATACACAAGAATTATTTGTAACATCATGTGGAGCTATTTCTCTCTAAAGGCATACTTTGTTTCTTCTTGAGCTGTTTTTCTCTAAAGGCATACTTGGTTTCTTCTTGAGCTATTTCTCTCTAAAGGCATACTTGGTTTCTTCTATTGCACGCTAGTGTAGATTTATCATTTACCCTAGTGCTAGTTTATCTTCTCTTTATGTAGATTTAGGGTTTCCTAGTTGGTTCCGTTAGATCCTTTCTCTCTCTTATGGATCTCAACATGATGGAGCATTATATTTGATTGGAATTCTATAAATTTAATGTTAATGTTGTAAAGCCATAAACATAAGGAGGTCTTAGATGAAGAACTATGTAGTAACTAAAGCGATGAGGAAAAGAGGTAACACATAACCTACAATCGCAATCACTTCATAGATTTTGACAATACTCCCCGTTAAACAGATTCCATGCAAGAGGTGGACTTTGTAGTAGTTCGACAAGGAGATCCTTCACGTTAGAACATCTATCCAGAGGCTCAACTAGGGGAGTTTGACATATAATTATATAAATAAATTTGAGCATGATGTAGTCAAATAACTACAGTGAAGCTCAAGAAACATGCAATGATTCTTAACTTCTGTTTCATTGGAAAAATACATTTACAAATGCTAAATTGAGTGGGAAACTAGGGGTTGGAAAGTGGAGTCCTTTTGGGAACCTAGAAAAGGGTACATTTTTGTAGTTCTTGTCAAAAAGGCAACCCAAGGGATTTTCCAGACTGGAATTTGGATGATCGCTAGAGTTGGATGATTGTTAGTTGTTGGTTAAAGCTTTGATCTAGAATTTGCTTCTTAACATAAATATTAGATGCCAGACCATATTTGAAGCAATTAATTCCACAAGCTTGTTGGGTAAGCAGGACAAAAATGAGAGTATATGACAAAAGTTGAGCATGATAGTAGTTGAAGCAAGGTGAGACCATGAGACAAGTGTAGAGTGTTGTGGCATAAACAAAGGAAGCATATATCCATTCAAGGAGAGGAGCATGCATGATGAGGGCGTCATCATGATTGCAGAGGAATGTGATCTTGACAAGAAGTGTTCATGGTAAGTGTGCATGATAAGGAGTGCTATAGGAGGACAAAGGGTTCTAGTGGAAGCTAAAGCAACATGAACTTATTTGAAGAGTTCTAGAGGAAGTTGAAGAGCCAAATTGGACACAAAGAATTGCAGATGGAAGATGAAGAGTTTGGAGAAGTTGGAAAACCAACCAATGGAGTGAATAAGTAGGAATTTTGTCGTTGAGTTGTGTTAGCAAATTTTAAAAGATAGAGATTTGGAGTTGTAGAGAGTCCAACTTGAGCCAAAGTAGAGCGTTGAGGTGTATCTTAGTATGTTTGTAAATGCATTTGATTTCTCAATAATGCGAATGATTAGACCTATTCATGTGAATGGGTAGTCCTATTCCTCTATCATTGTGAGGTTGGTTCTTATGTTGTTTAAATGAATGTTTCTTCATTTAGATTATTGTAGCCTATTTTTGTTCTAATTTGTGAATTGCATAGTGTTGCGCTTAGTTTGCTATTTGGTCCATTGTGCCCTTGATTGTGCCAATATCTACTTTGGATGGAGTTTCCCAAGTTCCAAAAACACTTTTGTGCATGTACGAAGCAATTCATTCAATGTTTTGGCCGACTTTTTGTAGGCGACAAGAGGAGGTTCTCACTGAATGCATCAAAATGTTCGTGTGTGCATAGAAGTAGATCTTTCTAGGCAACTCCCCTAAGAGATATGACTCTTCTATATGGTCAGTGCATGGTCAAAAGGAGTTGTATCTCAACTTCCCCATTTGTTGTTTTGTATGTTTTTCACTTAATCAAACATTGTTCCATTTGTAATTGTAAGCAAGACAACTCAACAACCTCCATGCCCAACAACGACACAATTCAAGAAGAGGGTAAGAAGGAAATGGGCCTTAACAAAAGAACCACAAATGACTTTGAAGGGTGGCAAGCGAAATCCAACAAAAAGAAGAATAAGGAGGTGCAAAACTAGACTTCAAGAATAAGAAATATAGGTTTCTTCAACCTCCAAGAAGTGTGTTCCTAATGAAATGCCAAAGAGACCTTATCAACTTCCCCATCACATTTAGTAAATTGCCAACAATTGGTAGCTATAGATGAAAACATGGCTTTGATGTCGATTGAAAGATATTGAAGCAAAATCCAACAAAAAGAAGAATAAGGAGGTGCAAAACTAGACTTCAAGAATAAGAAATATAGGTTCTTCAACCTCCAAGAAGTGTGTTCCTAATGAAATGCCAAAGAGACCTTATCAACTTTCCCATCACATTTAGTAAATTGTCAACAATTGGTAGCTATAGATGAAAACATGGCTTTGATGTCGATTGAAAGATATTGACCGGTAAGGATCCACCTGATTCTTCAAAAAAAGTTTTCATGCAATAACAGACACAATTGTCCTACTAAATCCCCATTGGTCTCAATTTCTCAAACACTTTTTTATCCCTCGGCAAAGGTTTAATGTGAGTTTCCCATGACTCTGAACCTAGTGACCTAGATAATTCTAACAAAAAGAAGAATAAGCAATTGCAAAACTGGATGTCGAGAATAAGAAACACATGTTTTTCAGTCGCCAATAATGGGTGCCCAACCAAAATTCCAAAGAGAAAGGTACGATCTTCCTGACCACACATGGTAACTCTCAACAACTAGCAACTACAGATGCAGTACAAGGTCAAGAATTTTTGGGCTGTGGGGCTTTAGTAGTCCAACATTATGAAATCATATTTTTCAGGATCAATCGCATATTCAAAGTCATTCATCCGTGACCGTATACCAGGAGGGACATTCATTAATGACCAATTTCTCATGAGCTTGAATAGTCCACTCAGAACTCATTGCATCAAGTGATGCTGACATAGTTAAAATTAAGGTAATGATGAATGAGGAGTTGCAAGTCATGATGGATTTGGGAGTTACATCAAACAGGAATATTGCACCATGTGAGAAAAAGGGCTTGATGGGAGTTGCCCAGGAGTCTAACAAAAAGAAGAATAAGCAAGTGCAAAACTAGATGTTGAGAATAAGAAACATATGTTTTTCAGTTGCCAATAGTGGGTTCCCAATCAAAATTCCAAAGAGAAAGGTACCGACTTCCCGATCACACATGGTAACTCTCAACAACTAGCAACCATAGATGCAATACAAGGCTCTGATCTTGTTGGCAAGACATTGACCAGTAAGGATCCACTTGATCCTCTAACAAAGAGTTATCATGTTATGAAAGATCTGCAGTCATCTTCCTCAGCCCCCAATGGTGTCAATCTCTCAAACACTTTTAATCCATTGAGCAAGGGCTCGATGGGAGTTTCCCAGGCGTTGAACCTTTTGGTTGGAATGTTAGGGGAGCATTTGGGGATTCCCGAGCAGTGATTGTCAGGGTATTTGTCTCCAATTTATGTCCCAATTTTCTTCTCCTAGAAGAGATCAAAATATTTGGCTTCCGTTTATGTACCTTGATGAATAGTGGTTGGAATAAAAGAATAGATTACGACAAATTAAGTTGACAGTAAAGGTGGTGTAGTGTGTTGTTTCATCCTTGTTAGCCCCTGTGTTGTTGATAGAGTGGAAGAGTCCATGGCTTAGTGTTGTTGGTTGACAATAATGTTGGCAGGTACTGTATGAGGCTTTTGTTCCCTCTATTCTCCCACTGCCCAATGACCCAATTGGTAGGATGTAAAATTGGCATTGGATGGCTCAGTTACTCCCCACAGCTGAATGGGTACTTGGGGAGATTTTAATATGGCTGAATGGGATGGTGATTGTTAATAGGGATGGGAAGCACTCTCAAAACTGTGGAAAGGCATGCTTGAAATGACTGTAAAAGAATTTTTGGGGTGTGGGGCTTTAGCAGTTCAACATTATGAAATATTATTTTTCAGGATTAATTGCATATTCAAAGTCATTCATCCGTGACCATATTCCATGAGGGACATTCATGAATGACCAATTTCTCATGAGCTTGAATAGTCCACTCAGAACTCGTTGCATTAAGTGATGCTGACATAGTTAAAATTAAGGTAATGATGAGTGAGGAGTTGCAAGTCATGATGGATTTGGGAGTTACATCAAATAGGAATATTGCACCATGTGTCCTCAATTGAATATAGTTAGTTACACACTTGAATGCTTATATAAATCCATGAAGCTTTCTGTACCAATTTGAGAGAAGTTGCATTGTAATCTTTTGTTTCTGGTCAGAGTTCAATAAAGGACATTATCCCTTTTAATTCCATATCTAACGTTTAATTTTACGAGTGTATGTGTTGATCATTTATGAGTGTGACATATTTGATTATGCTTGTTTTGCGTAATGCAGTGCAGTGTTAGAATTCTCAATTCATATTTAGTTGATGATTATACTTTTTGGAATCGCTGTTAGCAGGCAAAAAAATAACATCATTGTTTTTATTTTGAATGTGCATGTACACTTGGCCCAATGATTATTATTAATCATTCATGGGAACTAGTATACTTTAGTTGATAGGTCGTGGAATCAAATCAGTTACCCCACTCCAATCATTTTATATTAATTTATAAGCACAAATACATTATTATACACTTCCACATTTATTTCATAGACATACACAGACGGAAATCTATCTCTGATAACATCTTCTGTATAGAATGTGACAAAATCTACAACTTCATTGATATCACAAGATAAATTGGTTCATTGTTTCACTCACATAGTTCTACATTTATCCCACTCAAACATTTTCTTTACCTTAAGATACTCAATACTTCATGTTGCAGCATCTCATAGATGGGTCTTCACTTAATTAAACATGTTCCATCACAGTTGGCCTAGATTACTACTTTCGAGGGTAGTTTGCTTGTTGGTTAGCATTGTTTGCAATGCTTAGTTTTCATGTCTGTCATGTTTGTGTTAAAATAATTAAAAAGTACCTAGGCAAGTGTTTCTCATCACCTAGGTGCCTAAGAGGTGAGAAAGTGCCTAATGTGGACCCAAGTCATTTAATTTGTGAGAGACCAATTAAAAGGTGACTTTTTGGACTTAAGGAAAGTGGGTAACTCAAGTGATTTAATTTCCACCATTGATCTCATCCAATCTCCACCGTTGGATTGAGAGACTCTTCACCTTCCCTCCATGAGGTTGATTAGGGTAGAGGGTGCACCCATTCTTGGGTTGTTGATGCATTTTTGAGAGCAAGAAGAGAGGAGGTCGAGTTGAAGGAAGGAGGCCATTTGCAGGGTTAGAAGCACACATTTCAAGGCATCATACTAGCATGCAAATTGAGGCAACAGTACAACAGAGATAGGAGGTCGTACAATACGGATTTCTAGAGGTCGTACAACTTTTTGTATGCACAAAAATCGAGAAAGAACGACAAGTTTTTTGAGGTGTTTGGCATGCATCCCAAGGCTGCCATACAAGTTTTCCTTGCACAGAAATTGAGGCAACTACTGGCATGAATTTCTGTAGAAAAATCCGTGCAGTTTGTACAACCATTGGCACGGAAATCGAGGTCTGCATGGTTTAGTTTTTCTGCGTTCATTTTTCCAAGGAAAAGGAATGGTTTTCGAGGTGTCATTATGGTTGCAAATTCCGTACAACAAACTCAGAAAAGGGGCACAAATTTTGAGACAATCCATACAACATTTAATGTTGGGACAACCGTACATCTGTACAGATTTCTGGCACAGAAATCGAGGAGCAATTTTGGGGCTGCTCAGAAGGAGTTTTGCTGAAGAAATTCTGAGATAAGTTTGTGTAATTTCTGAGGATGAATATGCTGTAAAAGAGTTTTCTCTAAAGCTCTGAAATAATAAAAACTCCCTCTCTCACTGGTTTTCCCCTTGTGGGTTTTTCCAGGGTTGCTGTTAGACCAAAAATCCCTGTGTAGATTTTCTGAATATTGTGCTACTGATATGTTTCTATTTCTACATTAAAGATTGTTCAGAATCCTCATGTTTCAGTTCTGAAAATTTGCTTACATGCTGAGTTTATTTGGCTGTCATAGAACTGGGTTTGGGCATTAAACATTGACAAAAATCAGCGAGACTTGAAATTGGGTGGGGTCTGAAATTTTACATGGTATCATCACTGAGTTAAAGAAAGACAGATTTATGTCAGCAAGTCCGAAAAGGGGGACAAAAGTCACTTCATCGGACAAAAATTTGAATTTTTCATTTTCAGCAGAAAAGGGTCAATGGCTACCGGTTTGAGGGTTGAGGACAGACTTGATGGGGCAGTGAACTTTGGTGCTTGGAAGGAGAGGATGATCTTTTTGTTGCAAGAAAGTGAGTTATGGGATATTGTTGAGAATTCCACAACAAATCCTGTGAATGTACCCACAGATGCTACTCTTCTAGCAGCATACACCAAGAAGAGTATCAAGGCTAAGAGAATTATCCTTGATGCCATCAAGGACCATTTGATTCCTCATGTAACAGGGAAGGTAAATGCCTATGAGATGTGGGATTCCTTGACGAAGTTGTACCAGAGTACAAATGAAAACTAAAAGATGGTTTTGAGAGAAAAACTGAAAAACATTGAAATGACCAAGGCTGAAAATGTGGTCACATATCTTACCAGGGTGAGACAGGTGAGAGATGAACTTGGAGTTGTGGGGGAGGCCATTGTTGACAGTGAACTTGTGAGGACAACATTGAATGGAGTTTCTAAACAATGGGCTGTTTTTGTTGAGGGCATTGTGGCTAGGGAGAACCTTCCCAAGTGGGAACGTCTTTGGGATGATTTTGTTCAGGGGGAGACCTGGAGAGGTTATGTGCATGGTAGTTCATCTACAAGTCATGATGAGGAGAATGTGGCTCTTGCTGCTAACTACAGGAAGAAATTAAAAAAGGGTCCCGAGGGAGGAAACAAACCGAAGGGTGAAGGCAAGAAGGACATGAGCAAAGTCAAGTGCTTTGTATGTCACAAGTTTGGGCACTATGCAGGACAATGTCCGAACAAGAAGAAGAAGCAGACAACAACTTCAACAGAGGTGGAGGAGTTCTCCACCAAGTTTGATAAGGAGTTTTCCTTAGTAGTATGTCTTTCCACTATAACCACTCATTCCAGTGTGTGGTATATTGACAGTGGTGCCTCACGCCATATGACAGGTGTTCATGAGCATTTGACAAATCTTACTCAAATTAGTGATCTTGAGGTAGTGCTTGGAGATGACCGGGTGGTCAAGGCAGTTGGTAGTGGGACAGTATCATTTCAGAGGGAGTCTCTACCGCCCATGTTGTTGAGAGAGGTCCTATATGTTTCTGGCTTGAAGAAGAACTTGATTTCAGTTTCTGCTATTGAGGAGATGGGTTATGAGGTGTTGTTCTGTGATGAATATCTGCTCCTATTTTCGAAGGGGTCCAGTATCACTTCGGCCAAAGTGATTGGGACTCGACATGAGAAGCTGTACAAGCTCATGTTTTAGCCAGTGAGTGCATTATTTCATTCTACCAGCAACAATGATCTTTGTGAGCTATGGCACAGGAGGATGGCCCGTTTGCATCATGGGGCTCTGAGGATATCGAGGGAGATTGTGACTAGAGTTCCAGAGTTTAGTACAGAGCACCAAGAGTTGTGCAAGGGGTGTGCTTTGGGAAAGTACACCAAGACTGCTTTTCCAAGCAGTGACAACAGAGCAACAGGTATACTTGATCTGATTCATTATGATGTATGTGGTCCGATGGCTTCTGCATCTTTGACTGATTGTGTATACCATGTCATATTCATTGATGACTTCTCTCAGAAGTCTTGGATTTTCTTCATGAAGACCAAAGGACAGGGCTTCAATCGGTTCCAAGAGTTCAAAGCTCTTGTGGAGAACCAAACTTGAGGAAAATTAGAGTTTTGAGGACAATCATTGGGGGTGAGTATACCTCCAAGGAGTTTATGGACTTTTTTGTGCAGGAGACGACATTAGGAGAGAGTTGACTATTCCTTACAACCCACAATAGAATGGGGTTGATGAGAGGAAGAACGTGGCCATAATTGGGGTTGTGAAAGCCATGTTGCATGCTCAAGGGCTGCCACTTTTTCTTTGGGTCGAGGCATGTTATACTGCAGTTTATCTGCAGAAAAAGAGTCCACATCGAGCAGTGGGGGACAAGACTCCCGAGGAGGCTTTCTCTGGGAAGAAGCCCGATGTTGTGCACTTTAGGATTTTTGGGTGCCTTACATATTCACATGTCCCTTCTGAGAAGAGGACAAAGCTAAAATCCATGGTAGAGAGAGGGATCTTTGTTGGGTATAGCGAGACTTCAAAGGCTTTCCGCATATACATCCCTTCCTTGAGGAAGACTGTATTGAGAAGGGATGTGAGATTTGAGGAGGATGGAGCCTTTAGGAAGTCTAGAGGGACTGAGAGGGGTGAGCAGTGGTCACCTCAGATTCAGGAGAGTCCACAACAGACTTCAGTGACACAGAGTTCGGGACCACCAGTTTCGGTGATGACTGGTCCACAGGTTACAAGGCCACAGATGTCAGGATCATAGGTTATTGGTCCATAGGTTTCAGGATTGATTTCTCCAGATTCTACTTCAGGTTCACAGTCTTCAGGTGATGGGGTTGAGCAGATGTCGGGATCATAGGTTATTGGTCCATAGGTTTCAGGATTGATTTCTCCAGATTCTACTTCAGGTTCACAGTCTTTAGGTGATGGGGTTGAGCAGGGAGAGTCCCCCTCCACGAGACACTACTTCAGAGAGGAGGAAACCCAACTAGCTTCAGGATACTTTGAGGGAGGCACAGGGTTTAGTGTGGAATCCCAGGCAGGCCGTGAGGGAGAGTAAACTTCCCGAGAGATTTTGCAACTATATTGCGATGGTGAGCAACATTAGGGAGTTTGAGCCTTCCACTTTTGAGGAGGCTGCTGGTAGACAGGTTTGGAGAGATGCCATGATGGAAGAGTACAATTCCATCATGAAGAATGATATTTGGGAGATTGTTCCTAGACCTGAGGGGAAGTCAGAGGTGACTTCCAGGTGGCTCTATAAACTCAAGTATGTTGCTGATGGCAGCATTGAGAAGTACAAAGCTCGTTTTGTGGCTTGAGGGTTCTCACAGGTTGAGGGAGTTGACTATGATGAGACCTTCGCTTCGGTTGCTAGATATACCTCGATCAGGTCAATGATCTCTATTGCGGTAGAGATGGGTTGGAAGATCCATCAGATGGATGTGAAGATC
>ML784088.1:97911-114290 GCA_009831015.1 Picea engelmannii | reverse complement strand
TCTTGAGTAACCCTCAAGAAGAGAGACTGCCCTAGACCACTCCCCATGTTAACCACAATGGGAAGTCGCTGTCTATGATACATCAACAATCAAACTACTTCCTATGTTAACCACAATAGGAAGTGATTGTCTGTCAGAAGTCTCAATCCACTTTCTGAACAGGAAAGCATCTGTCCAAGATGGACTATTTTTCAAATTTAAAGATGAATGTTTTCAGTGCTCCCTCCTAACTTGGAGAGTCATTTCTTCCTTTTCCAATAAGAATGAAGTTGTTTTCACGAGCTCTTGCTTGAGTACGCAAACTCTTTCATCTTGGATAGAAGCTTTACCAAAATGTCTGCTTATCTGTGGAGATATGTATTGGATAAGTCATTTTCTCCTTTTTGGACTTCATCATGGATAATGTAATGCTTTGTTTCAAATGTACTTTAGTCTAGAACACTGTGAAGGCTTCATGTAGATTTGAACAATAGAGTATATCATAGTTGGAAAACTGGAACGTATCTATGTGGCACTTCTTCTGTCATTATGAGCTCTGATCTACTGAGTAGTCATCTTTATATGATAGGAAATCTTCTCCACGCTTCTGCTATGTACTTGAGATTCTCCACCAAGTTATCTTCTTCTTATCTGCATACATGAGTCTTTTTCTGGTATGCCTCAAAGTCTTGAAATTGCTCTTCATACGCTCTTTATTCAATTTCTCTGGAGAACATTCTTTGCATTCATCCGATGTAGAATTCTGACTCATGGATGTTGCAGATGATACAATGACTTATGTAGAGATAAGTCTGGTTTACTGGAACAAGTAATCATCATAATCTTCTCCCTCCATCTGGGAGAACCTCTGGTTCTAGATCTTGCAATTCTTTTATTCATAAGTCTTCCATACACTGTTCTTCATCACGACTTTCAATTCTTCTGCTTGATTGCTTCTAGTGAGTTCATATCATGTTGGTAATCTTGTGATTCTTGATACAATCACTGGTTGCTCTGGGTCCTCTTTCTTTCTTAGAATCTTCATGTTCTTCTTCATGTTTTTCTTTTGCTTTTGGGTCCATGGAGTTTCTTATAGATTCCATGCTCTAGAGATTCCACTACTTCCTTTCATCATAGGATCACGAATCTCAATGGACAACCAAGAATACTTTAAGGCTTCTCTTCGAAGATGTCTTCTTCTGCGGTTGAATTGAACACGTACTTTCTTTTCATCGCTGCTACCATGGATATATATATTTCATCATCTTCAATGGATCATAGGATTAACTCCCTCCTAACCCTTGCTTCATATAAGAGTGCATATAATCGGCTCCCTCTGTCTGATAGAGTCCATGCTTCCATCTGCATCCTTATTGTCTTCTGCAATGTATAATAGAGTCCATGCTTCCATCTGCATCCTTACTGTTTTCTACAATGTATAATAGAGTCCACGCTTCCATCTTCTTGTCTTCTACAAAATGTCATAAGTCTTTTTCCAATTTCTTCTCAATTGCTGACTTCTTTCTATTGTTGCTTCTACTGAGTTTATTCATGATAGCTTCCACATGATTTGTATCTTATCTTTTCATGTGTATGATCTAATGATATCCATTTCCATCTTGTTTGTTCTTCCATGGGTATAGTTCTTTTTGGAACACATTATCTTCCAAGAGATAGATATACAAGATATGTACAGGGATAATGCAAACAAGATATGTACAAGAAATAAGAAGAGTGTTGTTACCTTTTTAGAAGAATAAGTATCTTCCATCCTGCTTAGTCTTCTTTGTAGGTCCCTTTTCTTCGACAATCAATGCTTTGTGTTTCTCTTTCCTTTTCTTTAGTTCGGGACATTGATTCTTGTAGTGACCGTACTTTTGACAGTTGAAGCATTGTATATTTGAAATGTCTTTCTGTTGATTTGGCTTCCTTCTTGAACCAAACTTCCTTTTGTTCCTGAAGTTCTTGAATCTTGCTGTGAAAGCTTGATCGTCGTACTTCTTTTGGGGTTTCTCTTTTGTATTGATCCTTGATTCTTCTCGAGCACAACAAGTCCAAAGTTCTTCAAATGTTGGGTACTCATTTCTTGTGTTCATGCTTGCGGCAAATGCATCCCATGTCTTGGGAAGACCATTGAGTACTATGCTCACCAATTCCTTCTCTGAAGTGATCTCTTCAATAGCTTGTAGTTGATCTCTTAACTGGGAGATCCTTACAAAGCATGATGTTATGCTGTCATCCTCATTCATCTTCATGTCACGGAGTTCATTCTTTAGACTCATAACTTGTTTGATGTTTCTGACTGAGAGGAGATTTGTTAGGGCATCATACATCTTCTTCGATGAGTCAAGATGGGAGATGTAGGGTATCAAGTGGTCTTTTATAGAATCCACTATGATACTCATGGCATTGATGTCAATATTCTTGAACTTCTCCATAGTTGCAACGTTCTGCAGTTCCTTCTCTTCTCCTTCTTCAAACTCTGGCTTCACGATCTTTCCTTTCACAATATCCAACACTTTATTCTTAGCAAGGATGAGGTCAATCCTTGTCTTCCACGCTCTGAAGTTAGAGGCTCCATCTAACTTGTTCTCAGACTTCATAGAGTTCGTCATGGCTTGCTTGACTTGGTCAAACCCTAGATTTGACTAGAAATTCAAATTTCACGTCTTGGCTTTCTGAGAGTACTAGGAGATGCGTTGGGCTAGGGCGCACTGATCTATCCGGAGATTAGGTCAATCCATTCACTTAAGGTGCCTCGACAAGAGGTTTAGGGTTTCTGCAACTGCTCCTGCTAGTAACCCTAGTGGCAGTGTCTTGGGCGCTGCTTCTGCTAGTAACCCTAGCGGCAGTTCCTCAACGAGCTCAATATCCTAGCGGCTATGTTTCCTTCTAGCATTTAGATTGAATGAAGGAGGTGTGGGTCCATAACCTGTTAGAATATAAAAGATGGTGTGCTCGTTTTACCATTGACGATACCCTCGTCACCCAACCATAGGCCGAAGCCACCCTCTGAGCACCTTAACCTTGACTAAGAATTCCTCCGGAAGCAAACCTTAGGCTAGATAGCCAAACAAAGGGTAGCACACCTTTCCCCAAGGATAACACATCACAATAGTTGATCAGATAGTCCAAACCCTAGCCAAGAGATAGTCAAGCCAATACTGAAAATTTGCTGCTGCTGCAGCTGCACCTCCATCTCTCCTCCACACGTGCGCACCAAACTGGGAACTGCAATTCTGAGATGCTGTCAAATGAGAACTGGCGCCCTGTATTTATATTGGTTCTGCCAGATTTGCTGGGGCCGACTTCTCCTTTTGGATATGTGTCTGTTTAGTGTATTATTATTATTTTTGGTCGACTTCTCTTGGAGGCTAATAACCTAATATAAATTATCTTCTTGAGTTGACAAGGCTTCTAGGGTTATTAGCCAACTCATTAGGGGTTTCTCCTGCTTTCCAGAGTTTTTTATTCTCGTCATGTTCAGACGTGGAGGTAAATACCTCCCGCAACTACCATAATATTAACACTTCTTTCCCTCTTTTAATTAATTGACTCCAAGTAAGAACTTTTCCATTGATCCCCAACCACAAGAAATTTTATTTTGGTAGGAGCTATAGTCTTCCATAGTTTTTTCCACTACAAATTGGAGTCCCCCCCAATCTGATTGACAACTGTCCAATGGCCAAGTTTTGCAGTGTAGTTTCCCCTGTGCTATTGTAGGCCCATATCAAGTAGTCTTTCTCATCAGTCAAAAAAATATGAGACTTAGGTAATTCAGCTAGAAAAGAGTTCCAAAGTGGAACATTATCACTTGCCAAACCAATATCATCAGTTGAGAGCCAACCCTCTTTCCATACAAAGGTCTCTTTGGGCTTAGCTATATGGTTCAAGGTGACTCTCCTCAAAATTTGGAGAGAAGAATGATTGCCTCTAGAAGGGAAGATGTTTAGATTGCAACCCATGATCCTGTCTTTTTCCACTTTGACATTAGATTCATCACCTACCTTCCAAGCTAGAAAAGGTTCGAGAATAGTAAAATCCAAGGACATGGCCTTCCATTGATTTGAGGTGTTAATTATATTTTGTGATCCCTCCTGATCCAATCTATTAAGGAGTGTCGTGCTATGTACTTTTGAAGTAAGATATGCTTCCATAGGCTTTCTTTTGAGAAGAAGTTCCACAATGAATTTACTTCTAAGGTTTTCCCAAATAGATTTAAATCCTTCAAGCCCCAACCACCCATTGCCTTGGGCTTGGCTAGCTTCTTCCAACTTACCCATTGAGAACCCTTGTACTTTGAGCTTCCCTGCCATAAGAAATTGAAACAACATTTCCAAATTTTCTCTAGGATCTCTTTTGGGATGGATGCCAAAGTGTTCTAGTGGACAATGATTGCTTCTAAGATATTTGACTAGAATAAGCCCGCCTCCCCTTGCCAACGATTCACTGCACCAAGGAGCTATTTTTTTTCCACCTTCGCTAGCGACCATAATTGATCGACCTTGACATAGTCGTTTGGTTTTAAGTTAAACCCTAGGTATTTAAAGCCTTCGTCAAGATCACATTGGTGCTGAAATGGAAAAAGAGCCTTTAAATCATTTAGGCGTTGATCGCTCACATTAGCAGTGTACAACATAGACTTCAAGACATTCACCTCCATCCTTGTGGCCTTGTAAAAGTGTTGCAAAATATTTATGAGGGTAGAGCCATCCCTACTAAAATCATAACAAAAACATAAAACATCATTTACGAAATGTAAATGAGACAAAGTTAGGTTCCTTCCAATTTTTATACCTGTCAAAGACCTCTTTACGTCTTCAATTGCTCGACTCAGTGCCTTGGATACCAAGAGGTCTTAGTCCCCTAGATGCCTTTAAAATGAAGATGCTGAACCATTAATAAGCATTGCGAAGTTGGCTCAAGAGAGACCCCATAATCCACCGAACAAGAGGTAAGGAAAAATCAAGATGAATTAAAAGCAGATGGAGGTAAAGCCAAGATATTGTCGAAATCCTTTGAGAGATCAATTTTAAGAATTGTCGCTAGAAGTTGATAATCCTTTATTAAATGGATCCCCTCTTGAGTTGACTATAGCCTCGTGAATTTGTCTACCTTTTAGGAAGCCAAATTGTTCAATTGACACATAGTTCGACAAAACCGACTTCAATCATACCGCAATGATCTTGGAAGCAATTTTATACAAACAATTGCACAATGAAATAGGGTGGAAGTCGTCAAAAGAGTGGGGACAATCAACCTTCAGAATGAGAGCTAGGAAAGTTGCATTTACGCTGCTCAGAACTCTACCCTAAAGCCTAGCTTCCTCCACCACCTGAAGTAGGTCCTTCATAAAAGATCAAAGAAATTTGGAAATAACTCCATTCTCTAGCCATTAGGACCCAGGCTTCTGTGCTTCCTAAAGGTGCCAAGAACAATGAGCTCCTCCTTAGTGACAATACTATAAAACTACTCACACAACTCATGTTCACCATCCTTGTGAATAGGGATACGACCTTTAAAACTTCATCAATATTGGTACTGATAGGTTCCTTGAACAATCATTCAAAATGACGAGCAACCATAATTGCAAGACCTTGAAAATCCCTTACCTTGGAACAATCTTGTGGTGGAATTTCCCAAATGGTATTCTGGATCCGTTGACGATAGGAAAAATTGTGGAAAAAATTTGTAATGTTATCACCCAAGGCTATCCAAGTCACTTGGCTTTTAATCTCCAGTCACGTTTCTTGTCTAGTGGAAGCTTGGATTTTTTACACTGTAATTCTTTAACTTTTTGCAGATTGTCCTCACTTAGAATGTCGCCTGGTATCACACAAGTTGTAGGTTGGGCAAAGCTCGACCCAACCACCAATTGGCGACAACTAGGAGAGCACCTACCCACTGTCACCTTAGGCATGTGTTCCCGTCACTTTAGAGGTGAAGTGGTCACCTCAAGGGGGGAATACCGGTGACCCTAGGGGGGATTGAAACAAAAAATATGATGTATGAATGGATGCCCCTAAAGGTCAGTTCTAAATGGAAGGGGGAACTTGGAAAAGAGTCTTGGGAAAGGTTAAGGGTTGCCAAGTGAGTTGAGTGACCTGTCGAGAGTAAGATACCTGCCTGAGACACAATGAAAACCAAGTGTGCTTGTAATATGTTAGGTGGACAAGCAAGTTAAGATTGTTGTCCCTAATTGCAACAATAATAAATGATATATATTATGATATAGAAGATAACAAATGTTGCAGAATAAGTGCTAAAAGTGTAATTGAATAAGTAAGAGACAAGCTAGTGAAAGCTAGCTTAACATGACAATGATAAAACAATTATTTAGCACGAAAGTAAGGTTGAAAACAAAAACTTACTGTAGTGATATTTATCAGCCTTATGGCTATAGCAAACCAAGCTTTATAGCGGAAAAATCAGCAATGAAAACCACTTCTAACTAGCTCAAAAAGTGCACTAGGGTTAGTAGTTTGTTAGGGTAAAGTTGTAGCCAATTCCTAGGGTTAGTTTATGAGTTATCTAGGGTTAGAGAGTTAGTTTTCTGCAACCCTAATGGATGTAGGTTAGTTTTGTAACAACAACAAGAATTAATGGATGAAAGAGGACGTCTCAATGAGGCAAGAGAGCCTAGGGCTTAAGGTACAACTTCCAAGTGAGAGAACCTTAAAACTTGAAACTTTCATGTTTACCAATGCAATGTTTTATTTCTCCAATGCAATGATTAATGCCTTTGATTATGGGTTAATGGGGTCAAGAGAAAAGAACCAAGGCTATTACATCCTTGGGGGTATAAAACCTCTTATTCCCCAAGGCAAATAACTTAGCTAGGGTTTAAAAACTAAGGGGTGTATGCCCTTATACTTCCTTAGCAAAACCCATGCAAACAATAAATTGTATGCTTAAAAAATGGAGCTAAAGTAGGGGTGTATGCACTTATGCTTCCTACCTAGCCTTGGCAAAATCAACCTTGATGCTTGAATTACAAATGATAACAATAAGTAAAAGGCTTACCAATCCAAATAGCAACAATACAAACCATATCATGTCTAAATGGCCACCACAATAGAAAAAGAATGACCTCCTAAGGCTAACACATCATCATCAACTCCACAACCAAAGAGAAACCATGTCATAGCACAAGATAACAAAACGCCTCAAGGGTAGTGAAAATTTCAGTCCAATACTTCTCACAAAGGGAGAGCTATGTTATAAAATGAGATCTTATGATCTCTATTAATACAAAATGTCACTAACATAGTTTGTCCACATTAGCAAGGGTAAAACATAAGACAAGGGGTCCACAACCCTTATCTTACCCCTTACAACCAAATAATATTAAACATTTCATCTTTAAATTCACTTTTACACAAAATAAAACCATAAAGCAAGAGGATGTGACCCCTTTAGGGGACGTTTTGACACTAGGAGCAAGTCGTTGGAGTTGGAGATGCATAGTTAGGCATCCAAAGGCCACATGCCAATCATCTAGGCCATCTCATGGTCAAGGCCTTCTTCTCCTCAAAACGTCCATGTGTCAATGAGCCATGTCTTCACCACAAAACCCTAGACTTCTATGTGACGCCAAGCCTCCAAAGGTGACATTTTGCCTCTCATAGGAAATTTGTTTGGCATGTGAGGGCTAGGTTATGTCTCTCAAGTCATCTTCTAGGCCTCCAAAGATACATCTCTTTCATCTTGCATGCGAGCCCTTGGCATCCAACCTGTGGACTTCAAGCCCCATGGAAGCCCAAGCTAGGCTTGTTCCTCCAAAACTGTCCACCAACTGGGTCTTGCAAAGACAAATGAGCACACCCTCAAAGGATCTCAAGTGCTCAAAGACATTATGCGACTTGCCAAGCTTGGATATGGGAGGGTTGACGAGGTGTCATAGTGGGTAGATCTTTCCCTAGGTGTTACGAGAAAAATCTCTCTATGGCTAGGGGTAAACCACAACAGACGAAAATGACTGCATAAATTATCTCTAATCTCATAGATGCTATATAAGAAAATATGCCAACGAGACAAAATAAAGAGTCTACCTTGTCCAGACGGTCGATGAAGTCCACCGTTGAGCACTTGACTCAAAGCAATACACTTGCAGCTTGTCCTGAACAACCAATAAAAGCAAGCATATGGTGATAATATATATTGTTAGCACATTCAATAACATACATCAACATTCATAACAAATATGCCCATGGAATAACAATTCAAATATTTGCAAGATATTAATTGGACGAGAAAATAGTATTTCTATTAAAATATAATCAACAAAAGTGAATAAATTATAAACTTTCATGTCGGCATGGTTCAAAATCGATAAACTAAGTCCCTTCCAGCTAGGCCTCCACCACTTCAATCCTCCACCAAAGGCAAGCTCATATAAGAGAGACAATGAGGTTCCCAATCAAACAGGGAAGAGCTTGGGGGCTAAACAATGTGTTCAGACTTAAAAGGATAAAGGGATGCAGACTCAATATGAAGTGAATAATTTCTCTAGAGTAACTTTTCTCTCAAAGTTGAATTCTTCTCCTCTTTTCCATAGCTCAGATATGACCCATTTATAGCCTTCAAGTGGAACTGAAGGGCCGAGTTCGAATGTTTCCAGTATATGGAAGGTCAAAAATCATGGATCCTGTGAGGTGACATGGAAACCCGACACTATTTTTTAATTTTGTGCACAAAACCCAAGTACGCGGGTTGTAGTGGTGCAACTTGCGTATATGCATGCTGTATAATAGCTAGGGTGCATATATGTGGAAAAATATTGTTTTTAGCTCTGAGATTTGCAAAAAGGGACTTTAAGTCTGCATAGGAAAACGAAAAAAAACCTTATGAGCAAATTTGCATAAGGTGAGACAAATCTTGCTATAACAAATGCTCCCTAATGTATGAAGTCATAGGAGTATCTGTGATGGCCGAAATACATTACAATACCCAGAATGGAGACCCAGCTGGAAGAATTAGATGCTCATGAGAATATTAGAATCTGTATTGACTTTGCACACATGGCTGCCAATTTGAATTAAATAACAGATCCATTTAAAAATATACCAGGGGAGGGAGAGGATGGAAAGGGTGAAGGCATGTTTGTCATATCAAGAGAAAAATGATTAGAGACCCACGACATTGATTGCGTATCATAATTCTGCATACTATTATGAAACATAGACAGATTCGTTCCCATGAAATGAGTGAATTTCATCGGGGAGGTAGTGCTAAATGAGAGAGCCAAAGGGACTCCACTATTCATGATAATGAAAACTCACGGTGCAATACAAAATCCTAAGGTCAACTAATGATCAAAGAGCTCATCAAAATAAAATAAACAAAAGACCAATATGCACACAAACATGATAAAGTGGTTGAAAGGGGCCTCCCTCCCCAAAGTAGGTATTCCTCGTCCAAGAGGGGCCTAAGACTCCCTACAAAAGATCGGAGGTATCATAACTAGTTATAAGGGCCCTCGTAGGCTTAACAACCAATCGGTCAGATCCCCCCAAAGAAGTAATCCTCAATAAAAACTTTGTGCTATTCGACCCTTATCTAACCCAGGGTACTTGTAGAATAACCCCTGCAAGTAACCTATGTGGTACCTACATCAAGAAACTAAGCAACCATGATATAACTGATGTGCAGACAAACAATCGTAAGTCAGGTCTACCGTTTGGGCAGGGTAACAAAGCCCGAAACCCAAGAAGACTCAACAACCATAAAAAATTACCCAACAACCATAAAAACTTACCCAACCAAACAAAAAATGATGATGTACACGACTGTTAAGGAGAAAGTTGCGTATATATGCCTCTTGCAGAAGGACAACACACGTATGTACACGACTGTCAGGTAAAAACCCACGTATATGTATTAAAACACTACCAGGTTAAGGAGAAGGATAAGAAACTAAAACTCAAAATGAACAAAGGCTGTCAAGCAATAAGATGACAAGAAACTCAATATAAATGAGGGAAATCAAAGGAGAAAAACACTCCAAACCCTGAAAAGAAGATTCAATCCCCAGTATTGTTGCCAATTCTATTACGAGGAAAATCTCTCTATGGCTAGGGGTAAACCACAAAAGATGGAAATGACTGCAGAAATCAACTCTAATCTCAGATATGCTATATAACCAAATATGCTAACGAGACAATATAAAGAGCCTACCTCATCCAGACGTTCGATGAAGTCCACCGTTGAGCACTTGACTCAAAGCAATACACCTGCAACTTGTCCTCAACAACCAAGAAATAAAAACATATGGTGCTAATATATAATGTTATCACATTCAATAGCATAATCCACAAACATTCATAACAAATATGCCCATGGAATAACAATTCAAATATTTGCAAGATATTAATTGGATGAGAAAAAAATATTTCTATTAAAATGTAATAAACAAAAGTTAATGAATTACAAACTTCCGTGTCGACACGGTTCAGAACTGAGAAACTAAGTCCCTTCCAGCTGGGCCTCCACCACTTCAATCCTCCACCAAAGACAAGATCATATAAGAGAGACAATGAGATTCTCAATCAAGTAGGGAAGAGCTCGGGTCTGAATAATGTGTTCAGACTTAAAAGGATAAAGGGATGCAGATTCAATATGAAGTGAATAATTTCTCCAGAGTAACTTTGCTCTCAAAGTTGAATTCTTCACCTCTTTTTCATAGCTCGAATATGGCCCATTTATAGCCTTCAAATGGAACTGACGGGCCGAGTCGAAACATTTCCAGTATATGGAAGGTCAAGGATCATGGATCCCATGACGTGACATGGAAACCCGACACTATTTTTTTTAATTTTGGGCACACAACTCGATGTAGGTTGGCTGTAGTGGTGCAACCTGTGTATACGCATGTTGTATAATAGTTAAGGCACGTATATGTGGAAAAATATTGTTTTTAGCTCTAGAATTTGCAAAAAGGGACTTCAAGTTTGCATAGGGAAATGGAAAAAGACCTTTTGAGAAAATTTGCATAAGGTGAGACAAATCTTGATATAACAGATGCCCCCTAATGTATGAGGTCATATGAGTATCTGCGATGAACGAAATACATTACAATACCCAGAAGTGGAGTAATGGAGACCCAACTGTAAGAACTAGTTGCTTATGAGAATATTACAATCTCTATTGACTTTGCACACGTGGCTGCCAATTTGAATTACACTGCAGATCCATGTGAAAATATAACAAACAACTGTTCATGGCTATGATTAGGCGATACAAAGGTGGCTAAATGCCAAATAATGTCATAGTCACAAACAAGGCCCAGTAAAGCCAGTCCCAAAATCAATATGAAAATATCTGTATTTAATGGAATACAATATGATCCCCCATGATCACTGAAGTCACATAGATACTGGTCCAGTGAAAGATAGCAACAACTCAGGAAAGCTGCGATTATAAACTGATGTCTTCAATTCTTCTACACGATCCGCCAAAGGTGCAAGTCTACATCATATGAATAAAGGAGTTGAGGTCGAACACAATGAGATTTCGTTTGATTACTGAACATTAAGGTATACTGTTAACAAACGCGAGACAACCTACCAAAAATGAGAATTGGTATCAAGGCACAGAGTATATTCTTACAAGTGTGAATAAAGGTGTCGGAGTCTAACACTTGAAGAATCCATCGATCAGGGACATTGATGTATTCCTAACTGTTGATGGCGGGAGAACCTGCTACTAATGACTGCAAGCCTCTAGGTTCTCATAAGACTCTAGGTCTCGTTTCCAGAATAGATGGGCTGAAGTCGATGGAAGGAGACCCATTGAAAGGACAACATTGAGACATCTTTCATCATTCAACACGAGGTACAAAGCATGAGCTTGATGATTTGGAGGAAATCGGACGAAGAACATGTTCATGAACCAATGATCCTGTGCATCTTTTGCATGTGCCAAATGCAAGCTATACACGAAAAAGACCCTCTGAATAACAACGAATAATAAAAATTGCGGAAAAATGAGAGGAAACCACCAATAAGGCTAATGGAATCCAAGACACTGCACAAATCCCAATGTGTGAATATATTTCTTACCGTCAAACACAAGGGAAACCCCCGAGTCAATGACCAATGATGAAATGTCGACTGCTGGGTTCAAGACTACCTACCAATGATGAAAGTAGGACCAGGGTGCACAATCAGACTACAACTTCATGTAACTCTGAGACACACTGAGGGTATGGCTGTTATGCAAATTCAAGAGTTCTGAGGAATGACCGACACAGGTTGATAGACATCCTTTGAATAAGAGCACGAGACATATGCAAGACTCATGCAACATAGAATCAATGATGAAACTTTGAGATGCAGGAGGCATCAATCAAACTCTCCATAGGGACTGTAAGAGCAACCAATCGAGGGAGTAAACTCTACATAACGAGCTCAACTTTCTAAGGTCATGCTAAACCCAAAATTTTAATGGAAAGTGGACTAAAACATTTTGTGCTCCATTCAAAGGTGACACGACTGCTGCCAATATAAGATAATATTCTTTTACCGTCCATTTTTTTTTTCATATTTAAATGAATTCTATGATACAAAGGAGGAAACAAGTACGACAAGTAAGCAACTAGTTTCAGCAGTGGAACATACCTATGCTCAATGCAAGGAGATGCATACGAGGCTTCTTAATCGTATGAATGCCCCAAATGTCACTCACAATGGCTGGCAACATGCTCTCAGCGTGACTGGAAGAGGCTGGTGGTTCACCCCCCACATGATGCACATAGGTTGGATATGTTATGTCAGTATGACTCATGGAAACTAGAGTTGTGCCCCTAGCATGACTTGCAGCGGCTGGTTGTTGGTCTTCAACATGGCTTGCAGAGGTTGTTGACCAATCTCCAACATGGCTAATAGAGGTTGGTGATGGAATTCTAGTATGACTTGCAGTGACTGGAGTCGTGGCGGTGGTTAGTTGTGGCATTTGAGACCAAGGTCTCGAGAAAGACTGGTTTTGAGAAATTACAGGCCATGAAGGATCCTAGTCTACACCTTGTCCTTGCCTGGAAGGGTAGTATCCTCCACCTAACTGATCCATAGAGGTTTGTACATGCATCATCACCTAAGCAGATGTCTACTAAGAGAAAATTGCGTGACACAGGTTATTCAGGTGAGGATATATATTTCCCCCATAAGAAGGGGTTCGGTGAAGGGGGTAACCCGTACCATAAAAATGATTTCCTTCGTATGAAATACTAGAGGACAGATGGAGACCTGCCATAGGGAGAGTGTTCATAGGAACTGGCATAGCGGATGAAGGATACACGGATGGGATATAACAAGTAGAATAACCACCCATTTGAGCACTTTCTCTCAGAAAAGTGAAGCTAGGATTGGATCCATAAGAAGCGATATTCCAACCTCCTACAATTAGATTTGGTTGAGGGATATGACTCATATCGAACGAAGATGTAGACACCGAAGCCATCGTGTCCCCAGATCCAAAACCATGATTCATATAATAAGGAGAGAGAGAGAGGATGGAAAGGGTCAAGGCATGTTCGTCATATCAAGAGGAAAATGATTAGAGATCCAAGGCATTCACCGAGTATCATAATTCTGCATACCATTATGAAACACGGACGAATTCGTCCCCACGAAATGAGTGAATGTCATGGGGGAGGTAGTGATAAATAAGGGAGCCAAAGGGACTGAACTATCCATGATAATGAAAACTCACGGCACAATACAAAATCCTAAGGTCAACTAATGATCAAAGAACACACCAAAATAAAATAAACAAAAGGCCAATGTTCATATAAACAAGATAAAGTGGTTGAAAGGGGCCTCCCTCCCTAAAGTAGGTATGCCTCGCCCAAGAGGGGCCTGAGACTCCCTGCAATATATCGGAGGTATCAGAATCAGTTATAAGGGTCCTCATGGGCTTAACAACCAGTCGGCTAGATCCCTCCAGAGAGGTAATCCTCCATAAAGGTGTGTGTTGTCTGACCCTTATCTGACCTAGGGTACCTGCAGAATAACCCCTGCAAGTAACCTATGTGGTACCTATGTCAAGAAACTAAGAAACCATGATATAACTGATGCGCAAACGAACAATCGTAAGTCAGGTCTAAGTCAAGTACTAGCAAGATCCCCATATACGAATAGATCCTCAAAAATATATCTGACGCTAAGAAGGTATTGGGGGGATATCCCCTCAACCAACCTCACGCGATATCATGCTTAACTCTGCTGTGAGTGGAGCCTCATGATGCTGCCAATTATATAATGGATTTCACCACTCCCTTAGTCAGACACATATGTTGATTTAATATCCTTGAAGAAATTTACTCACAAAATCCTATTCCAAAGCTCTAAATCCTAAGCTAGTTTGTGCACCCTAGAAAATAAAATCGTTTCTAATCAATTTTAAATTATTTGCATTGCTTTTAGTGGCCGTGATTACTCAAAAATGGTGTGTTTGTGAAACTAATGATGTTATGACTCAACAAGAAAAATAAATGAATATGAATAAAATGCAAAGTCCTAATTTCAATTCTCAATAAATGATAAGCTTTTTCAAATTGAAATTTTCAATTTAGTTATTCAATTCCAAATAAGATGCAATCTTCCTATACATGTGCTAAAATAAATGATAAGGACCCAAAAGATCAAATGCCAACAATGCAAAATGCTTAATATTTTTGTATTTTCAATATAAAAAAATGAAATGCAAGGATTGAACAACAACTTGATATAAATATTCTACTGTATGTAAACAAAGACAAACCAGGTAGGATATCGAGAAGTAAACACCCAGCCCAATATGCAAGGAAAATCAAATGAAAAAGGATGATGAGAAAGACACCGCCCAAAAATTCAATCAAAGAAAGGTTTCCTATCATTCCACAGACACTTAACAGTCATAACAAAGACCCAAGAAGACTCAACAACCATCAAAACTTACCCAACAAACATCAAACTTATCAACCAAACAAAAAATGATGATGTATGCGACTATTCAAGAGAAAACCGCGTTTATACACCTCTTGCAGAAGGACAACACGCGTATACGTACGTGACTGTCAGGTAAAAACCCACGTATATGTGTTAAAAAACTGCCAGGCTAAGGAGAAGGCTAAGAAACTCAGACTCAAAATAAACAGAGACTGTCATGCAATCAGACGACAAGAAACTCAATATAAACGAGAGAAATCAAAGGAGAAAAACACTCCAAACCCTGAAACGAAGATTCAATCCCCAATTTGGTCACCAATTCTGTTACGAGGAAAATCTCTCTATGGCTAGGGGCAAACCACAACAGATAGAAATGACTGCATAAATCAACTCTAATCTCTGATATACTATATAAGAAAATATTCTAACGCGACAAGATAAAGAGTAAACCTCATCCAAACGTTCGATGAAGTCCACCGTTGAACACTTGACTCAAAGAAATACACCTGCAACTTGTCCTCAACAACCAGGAAACAAAATAATATGGTGATAATATATAATGTTAACACATTCAATAGCATAATCCATCAACATTCATAAAAAATATGCCAATGGAATAACAATTCAAATATTTGCAAGATATTAATTGGACGAGAAAATAGTATTTCTATTAAAATGTAATCAACAGAAGTGAATGAATTACAAACTTTCGTGTCGGCATCGTTCAAAAACGAAAAACGAAGTCCCTTCCAGCTGGACCTCCACCACTTCAATCATCCACCAAAGGAAGACTCATGTATGAGAGACAATGAGGTTCTCAATCAAGTAGGGAAGAGCTTGGGGGCTGAAAAATGTGTTCAAACTTAAAAGGATAAAGGGATGCAGACTCAATATGAAGTGAATAATTTCTCCAGAGTAACTTTGCTCTCAAAGTTGAATTATTCTCCTCTTTTCCATAGCTCGAATATGGCCCATTTATAACTTTGAAGTGGAACTGAAGGGCTGAGTTGGAACGTTTCCAGTATATGGAAAGTCAAGGATCATGGATCCTGTGACGTGACATGGAAACCTGACACTATTTTTTAATTTTGGGCATAAAACCCGATGTACGTGGGCTGTAGTGGTGCAACCTGCATATACACATGTTGTATAATAGTTAGACCCATATACGTGGAAAAATATTGTTTTTAGCTTTGGGATTTGCAAAATGGGACTTCAAATCTGCATAGGGAAATGGAAAAAGGCCTTTTGAGCAAATTTGCATAAGGTGAGACAAATTTTTCTATAACAGATGCCCCCTAATGTATTAAGTCAAAGCAGTATCTGTGATGGCCGAAATACATTACAATACCCATAAGTTGAGTAATAGAGACCCAACTAGAAGAAATAGTTGCTCATGAGGATATTACAATATGTATTGACTTTGCACACATGGCTGCCAATTTGAATTACACTGCAGATCTGTTAATGTTTATG
>ML784088.1:65123-75384 GCA_009831015.1 Picea engelmannii | reverse complement strand
CCTGCTGTCTCTACTGTTGCCATTAATGACAACAACCATCACTGCTTTCTATCCACTGAATTTGCCAACACTATGAACTGATGTCTTCAAGTCTTCTACACGATCCACCAAAGGTGAAAGTCTACATCGTGTGAATAAAGGAGTTGAGGTCGAACACAATTAGACTTTGTTTGATTACAGGTAATTAAGGTATACCGTTAACAAATGCGAGACAACCTACCGATAATGAAAGTAGGTATCAAGGCACCGAGTAAATTTTTACAAGTGTGAATAAAGGTGTCGGGGTCAAACACTTGAAGAATCTATTGATTAGGGGACATTGATGTATTCTCAACTATTGATGGTGGGAGAACCTGCCACTAATGACTACAAACCTCTAGGTACTCATAGGAATCCAAGTTTCATTTCCAGAATAGATGGGCTGAAGTCGATGGAAGGAGACCCACTGAAAGGAGAACATTGAGGCATCTCTCATCATTCAACATGAGGTACAAAGTAGGAGCTTGATTATTTTGAGGAAATCGAACTAAGAACATGTTCACAAACCAATGAACCTATGCATCTTTTACGTGTGCCAGATGCAAGTGGTACATGAAAAAGACCCTTTGAATAGAAGCCAATAAGGAAAACTGTTGACAAAGGCAAGGAAACTACCAATAAGGCTATGGAATCCAAGACATTGCATGAATCCCAATGTGTGAATAGATTTCTTGCCGTCGAACATAAGGGAAACCCCCTAGTTAGTGAAAAATGATGAAATGCCGACTGCTAGGTTCAAGGTTACCTACCAGTGATGAAAGTAGGACCAGGGTGCACAATAATACTATAACTTCATGTAACTCTGAGACACACTGAGGGTATGACCAACATGAAAATTCAAGAGTTCTGAGGAATGGTTGACACAGGTTGATAGACATCATTTGAACAAGAGAACGAGACATATGGAAGACTCACGCAACATAGACTCAATGATGAAACTTTGAGATGTAGGAGGTACCAATAAAACTCTCCATAGGGACTGTAAGATTAACCAGTCGGGGGAGTAAAATCTATGTAACGAGCTCAGCTTCCTAAGGTCATGATAAACCCAAATTTTGATGGAAAGTGGACTAAAAAATTTTGTGCTGTCTTCAAAGGCGACACGACTATTGCCAATATAAGATAATATTTTTTTTCCGCCCGTCTTTTTTTGTTTTTTCATAGTCAAATGAATTCTATGATACAGAGGAGGAAACGAGTGTCATAAGAAAGCAGCTAGTTCCAGCAGTGGAACATACCTATGCTCAATGCAAGGAGGTGCATGCATGAGATGGACACTCGAGGGAATGTTTACTCTTGGGTATAGGGTGTCAAGCTGCAAATGATATAAACGAGGCTCTTCTTGGCTGATGACGCAAACTATTGAGGTGAAATGTGTAGATTTTAACCTTGTACAATATCTACTGCAAACATATATTCAGTAAAAGAACAAAAAATATACAATGGAAAATACAAACATTACACAGAGAGTTTTTCCCTGGAAACCCAAACTGGGAAAACCAACATATTCTATATTCATTCATAGTGATACATTGTTTACAATACAATATACATATAGGAGAAAGCGACATCCAAAACCCTAATCCGATGACCTGGATTAGTCAAAAATCCTAATTCCTTAACCTGAAATAGAAAACCATCGACAAAGAAACCATGTACCGAAAAAACAACTAAAATATGTGACATGTTTTTCGAGGCAAAAAAATTTGACACTACTACTCGTGCAAAGAATATAACACATACCCAACATTCTCCCACTTGTTGTTTTCTTTGCATACAAGGGGGTTACAAGGTTACATAGTCAACAATCCAGGGCAACAATGCCCATGGATCCTCTACACCAGGAGAACTTCTCAGTGCTCACAGATTTTTTTAATGAATCTGCAACATTCTTCAAAGTGTCCACCTTCATCAACAATACTTTCTTTTCTTCAACCATGTCTCTTACAAAGTGATATTGAATATCAATATGCTTTGTCTTTGAATGATGAACTGGGTTCTTTGCCAGAAAAATTACACTCTGTTTGTCACAATATATCCTTACATCTTGCTGTACCAACCTAGTACTTGAACACAATCTTTGTAACCATACTGCTTCCTTACTTGCATGAGTGGCTGCCATGTATTCAACTTCTGTAGTTGAAAGTGCCACTACATCCTTTATTTTTCTCATCCAACGTATTTTTCCTCCAAACAAATTAAACACATACCCACTTGTAGATCTCCTACGATCCAGATCTCCAACCTAGTTTTCATCCACAAATCCATGTCCATCACTCTGTCCAATATCAGTCTTCCTTTGTAGAACAATCCATAGCTAGCAGTGCCACGCAAATACTTGAAAACCCTTTTTACTACCGTCCAATGCTCCTTCCCTAGTTTTGACATATACCCGCTCAAAAATCCCACTACATGTGCAATGTCCGGTCTAGTACAAAGAATTGCATACATCAAACTTCCAACTGCACTCGCATATGGAACACGAGACATGTCCTCCTCTTCATATGTCTTGGGACACTGATCCACAGATAACTTTACACCAACAAGAATAGGAACCTTGACCGGTTTACATTCCTACATATTAAATCTCTGCAATATTGTCTGGACATATTTTCTCTGATTTAACCAAAGTTTTCTCCTTTTTCGATTTCTTTTAATTTCCATGCCCAAAATGAAGTTTGAAGCATCAAGATCCTTCATGTCAAATTTAGAGGAAAACTGATTTTTCACATCCTGGATAATCTCCTTGTTGTTTCCTATCAGAAACATGTCATCCACATACAAGACCAAATAAATCAAATGCTCACCAATTAATTTAAAATACACACAGTGATCCTCTTTGCTTCTTGTGAAGCCAAGTCCCAACACATAAGTATCAAAATTTTGATAGCACATCCTTGGTGATTGTTTTAAACCATACATGGACTTTTTCAGCTTGCATACCAACTCCTTCTTTCCCTTCACATCATAACCTTCTGGTTGCTTCATATATATTTCTTCTTCCAGATCCCCATGTAATAACACTGTTCTCACATCCATTTGTTCTATTTCAAAATCAAATGCAATAACAATAGATAAAATAAATCTTATGGAGGTTAACTTGGCAACAGGAGAAAAAATCTTACCAAATCAATTCCCTCAACCTGGGAATAACCCTTTGCTACTAACTGAGCTTTGTATTTCTCCACTTTTCCTTCTGCATTCAGCTTGTTTTTAAATACCCATTTGCTGTCAATGAGATTTCTTCTAGTTGGAAACTCCACTAGATCCCAAGCCTCATTCTTATCCAAAGATTCCATTTCTTCATCCATGGCCCTTTTCTAGAGATTTGCATCCTCTGAATCCACCACCTCCCTGACAGTTCTAGGATAATCATCAGTAATAGACAAAGAAAAATTTAAATGGAAATCCGATGGAGTATACCTTTCCAGTAGCCTTCTTTCTTGAACCAATCTCCTCAATACTGGAGTATGATGCTATTTTTCTTCTGATTCTTGTTCTTCTGTAGAGTCTGACTCATTATCTTTTAAATCAAACTCTATTTTCTCTCATTCTTCCTTACTTGGTAGGACTTCTTGTTTAACATCATCCTTCATTTCTATAAATACCACATCTCATCTATACATTACCTTCTTAGTTTCTGGGTTCCAAAGCTTATAACTTTTGAGACCATCTTTATATCCAATAAAGATACATTTTTTGGCCTTCTTATCTAGCTTACTCCTATTTTTGTTTGGAATATGAACATATGCATCAGAACCAAATACTTTGAGATGTGTAAGAGAAGGTTCCTTACTAGTCCATACTCTTGTGGAGCCTTGTCATCCAACCCTGATGAGGGTGATCTGTTGACCATGTAACATGCAATACCCACTAGCTCTGCCCATAATTCTTTCCCTAACCCAACACCACTGAGCATGCACCTTTCTTTTTCCATCAACATCATGTTCATCCTTTCTGCAACTCCATTATGCTGAGGTGTATATGGAGTAGTCTTCTGCCTTGCTATACCACACTTATTACAAAATTCTTCAAATTCATTCCCGCAGAAATCTCCTTCATTATCTGTCCTCAACATCTTAATTCTTTTCTCTGTTTGATTCTCAGCAAGATCCTTAAACTGTTTAAACCTGTCAAAGACTTCAGATTTCTTCCTGAGGAAATATACGCAAGTATTCCTTGAGAAGTCATCTATAAATGAGACATTGTACACATATTTTCCCAATGATGGGACCGACACAGGTCCAAAAACATCACTGTGAACTAGCTATAAAATTCCTTCTACCCTCGTTGCACCAGAGGGTAATTTTACCCAATTCTGCTTCCCATATAGACAATGTTTAGAGAAATCAAAATCTAGAGAGCAGTTACATATACCTTCAACCATACCTTTACCCTGTAGTAGTCTAAGACCCTTCTCTCCGATATGCCCTAGTCTTTGATGCCACATCATAACCTTTTCTCCAGAGATTGTAGGAGTTATTTCTTCTTCAACTCCAAGATCAGGAAGAATGGAACTATTACGCCCATCACTAATAGTGCTTCCTTGCAACTTATACATAGTTCCAAACCGAACTCCCTTTAGCAACACCATTGCTCCTCTAACCATCCTGCAGGTTTCCTTTTGAAATATTGTTTTTACCCCTGCATTGTCCATTTTACTTACAAAAATCAAATTTCTGGCCAAACCTGGGATGTGTAGAACACCAGGTAGTGTTCTAATACTTCCATTAGTGAGCCTCAACTTGAATTTTCCTCGTCCTATGATTCTGGTTGTCAAATAATCACCTAATAAAACATTACCTCCATCATACCTTTCATATTCGCAGAACCACTCCCTATGGGGAGTCATATGAAAGGATGGACCAGATTCAACCAACCATGCCTCATGATTTGCATGTGTGCTTGAAGAAGCCAAGTACACATCCCCTCCTTCTTCCTTGGAGGTCTTTTCTTTTGTAGAATGAGATTCTTCAGATCTCTTCTTTTTCTCAACTTTGGATGTACATTGCTTCTTGTAGTTCCGTTCTTTTCCACATCTCCAACATACCCTTACAAAATTTCCAAGAGATTTAGATCTACCCTTAGAATTAGACTTGAGAATCTAGATCTATTTCTTTCCTGGGATCTTCCTCTTGGAAATAATGCGTCTTTGCTCTGTCCTTCCATATTCTTCTGTCTCATCTCCTCTGACAACAAGCATGAGACCACTTCATCAAACTTTAAGGCAGTTGTATTACTACCTATGGCCACAACTAGACTATCCCATGAGTTTGGTAAAGAAAATAGTAAACTAATACATTTATCTTCATCTGAAATTTTAATCTCAACAGATACTAACTGACTTACCACAGTATTGAAGGCATTCAAATGCTCTGCCACCGAGTCACCATCTCTCATTCTCAGGTTATACAACTTCTTTTTCATGAATAGTTTATTTACTAGGGACTTAGACTGATACAACTTCCCCAACTTTTCCCATAAATCCTTAGCTGTAGCTTCCTCTGACACATTCAATAATACTAAATTGGAGAGACACAGTCATATTGTGCTCTTTGCCTTCCGATCCAACTTTTTCCAGTCATTTGCTGAATTTCCTGTAGGTGTAGTACTTGGATCTACCACGATCCACTGATCTCTGTACACCAACAGATCTTCCATATTGAGTTTCCACAACTCAAAAATTTCCCCATTAAACTTCTCTATCTCCATCTTCGAATTGCTTTCCATTTCTTTTCACCTGAAAAATCAATACCACAGATCTCCTACTGTAACAAGGCTTATCACAATCCCGAGCCAAACCCTTGACCATAAAGGCGCCCCCCTAAAGCCAACAAAGCTCTGATACCAAATGTAGATTTTAATCTTGTACAATATATACTGCAAACATATATTCAGTAAAAGAACAGAAAAGATACAATGGAAAATACAAACATTACACAGAGATTTTTCCCTTGGAAACCCAAATCCGGAAAACAAACATATTCTATGTTCATTCATAGTGATACATTGTTTACAATAAAATATGCATATAGGAGCCAACGACATCCAAAACCCTAACCCAATGACCTAGATTAGTCAACAACCTTAATTCCTTAACCAGAAATAGAAAACCATCAGCAAAGAAACCACGTGCCGAAAAATGACTTAAAATATGTGACATGTTTTTCGAGGCAAAAAAATTTGGCACTACTACTCGTGCAAATAATATAACACATACCCAACAAAAGGCTTATAACACAAAATCGAGAACCAAAAATAGGCTCAATACTGCAAGAAAGAGATTGAGATGCAATTACAACTTAACGCCAAAAAATGTCCTTTTTCGTAATCTTAGTCTACTTGGTTTGAAAAATGGGTAAACTTGCACCAAATAGACATCCTTTCAAATCCAATTTATGAGTTTGAAAGAGACAAGTTCACTTGGCAATATTTTTTTACTTTTTGAGAGAGTCGAAAAATTGCTTAAATCAGACTCGTTGGGAGTTTTCTAGGCGGCATGTCACGGGGGAGGTCAAGGCTCCTATGCAAGATTTTTGTGAAAGGTCAACAACTTACGAATAACTTACAAAAGCTTGGGAAAACCCAAATCTTTCCAATTCGAGGAGGATAAAGTGCTTGTGGAGGTTACCTTCTCAACGATATATCAAAGAATGCCTATTATCTAAAAAGGAATAGGAGAAGGAATTTGATACCCCACAAGACCATCCCAGTTAAAGGGAACCTCTCCATGACTTGGAGGGAGAGTACTTGGGGAGAGTAAAAATCTCTTGTTCATAAGGTACTTGGCTAGAAATGTTAATGACATGGTCAAAATATGTCTCACTCCTCAAAACAGGAGTGGGGTCGGGTGATGGTTTCATCGGCATGACTATTATGTCAATCAAAGGAGAAACAGATTGTTGGGAAACCAAAGATGACTCCGAACCCGAAGGGTTATCAGATAAGGACTGCAGTTTTTCTACTACAATAGTAGTAGGAAACAAGTGAGTTAAATGACCTCCTTCCCAGAGCCTACAATGGAACATGGGATTACGTCTTATACTTCGAGGCTTCTCAATCGTATGAATTCCCCTAGTGTTACTTACAATGGCTGGTGACATGCTCTCATCATGACTGGAAGAGGATGGTGGTTCATCCCCCACATGATGCACAAAGGTTTTATATGTGATGTCAGTATGAATCATGGAGACTAGAGTTGTGTCGCCAATATGACTTGCAAGGACTGGTTTTTGGTCTTGAATATGGCTTGGAGAGGTTGTCGACCAATATCCAACATGACTAGCAGAGGTTGGTGATGGAATTCCAATATGAATTGTAGTGACTGGACTGGCGGCGACGATTAGTTGTGGAATTTGAGATGAAGGTCCCAGGAAATACTATTTTTGAGAAATTGCTAGCTAGGAAGGATCTTGGTCTACAACTTTTCCCTACCTGGAAGGGTAGTATCCTCTGCCTAACTGATCCATAGAGGTTTGTACATGCATCATCACCAAATCAAACTTTCACGAAGAGAAAAAGGCGCGACACGGGTTATTCATGTGAGGATATATATTTCCCCCATATGAAGGGGTTCCGTGAAGGGGGTAGCTCGTACCATAAAACTAATTCCCTCCGTATGAAATACCAGAGGAAATATGGAGACCCGCCATGGGGAGAGTGTTCGTAGGAACTCGCATAGCAGACAAAGGATACATGAATGGGGTATAATATGTAGAATAATCACCCATTTGAGCACTTTCTCCCGGAGAAGTGAAGCTAGGATTGGATCCGTAAGAAGGGTTATTCCAACCTCCTACAATGAGATTTGGTTGAAGAATATGACTCCTATCAAATGGAAATGTAGACATCGAAGCCATCGTGCCCCCAGATCCAAAAGAAAGATTCATATAAGCATGCGAGTGAGAGGATGGAAAGGGTGAAGGAATGCTTGACATATCAAGAGGAAAATGATTAGAGACCCAAGGCATTGATTGAGTATCATAATTTTTCATACCATTATGAACCACAAACGGATTCGTCCCCATGAAATGAGTGAATTTCATGGGGGAGGTAGTGTTAAATGAGGGAGCCAAAGGGACTCCACTATCCATGCTAATGAAAACTTACAACGCAATACAAAATCCTAAGGTCAACTAATGATCAAAGAGCACACCAAAATAAAATAAATAAAAGGCCAATATGCACAAAAACATGATAAAGTGGTTGAAAGGGGCCTCCCTCCCTAAAGTGGGTATGCTTCGCCCAAGAGGGGCCTGATACTCCTTGCAAAATATCGAAGGTATCAAAATCAATTATAAGGACCCTTGTGGGCTTAACAACTAGTTGGTCAAATCCCCTTGGAGAGGTAATTATCCATAAATGTTGTGTGATGTCTGACCCTTATCTGACCTAGGGTACCTGTAGAATAATCCTTGCAAGTAACCTATGTGGTACCTATGTCAAGCAACTAAGAAACCACGATATAACAGATGCACATACAAACAATCGTAAGTCAGGTCTACTGTATGGGCAGAGTAACAAATCCTGAAACCTCGAAAGCACCACCTCTCACAGAGGTAAAGGTACTAGCAATATCCCCATATATGAATAGATCCCCAGAAATATATCTGACACTAAAAAGGTATCGGGGGGATATCCCCTCAACCAACCTCACGCGATGATCCAGATTATTTTAGACACGAAATGAGATCGGAGATATAATAAAGAAATGCACAGAGATATCACAGATATTCAATAATATAACATAAATGTATCAGATATGAAACCATAAACACAGATATACAATAATACACAGTTTCTATTAATGAAAGAAATGTATAGAGACTGTAAAAATACAGAGCGAAAGACTTGCTAGAATGGTGGTAGATTATCTCTGAGAAGAGATGTGACGGCTACTCGCATTCGCAAGAAGATGATTACAGTGAGGCTCTGAAGGCCTTTTTATAATAAACAGGAATGCCAAAAACCCTAGACATCCAAAAACCTAACCCTAGGAGATGAAGTGCCAAAAGTCATGTGGGCCCCGTTTGGGTAAGTTAGTACATCAACTTCCTCGGGTCGTAACTTTTGCATACGATCTCCGTTTTAGGTGTATGATAGCTCGTTGTAAAGGTATCATCAAGGATATTAATTTTGGGGGCTCAATCATGCCTTCGAATATCATTAAGAACCTTTATCTCAAAAATCCTTGATTTAGGCCCTCAAAATGGCCCCGAAAGTTAAAACCTGCTAAAAATAGTAAATTGCCAAAATTGCTAGAAAAATGTTTTGAGCCAGTTGGAAAAGGTGAGTGGCCACCAATATCCACCTGGATCAATCCTCCCTCCTTAGGAATCAATGGTATCCATTGCGTTGAGTTTCTGAGGGAGAGGGAAAAACATTTGCTGGATCTGCATCTTGGTGAGCTGCTTGTATTGCTGGAGATGTCGTGCTGCTGAAGTCTGTCATGAACCTGTTGAAGCTAAGGTTGTTCAACAAGTCAAGCTACATGAGAGGAAGGTGTGCAGAAGGAATATTTGTGCTTTTCTGCAACCTTGTCGACCTGCTTCTGTTGGATAGAAGGTGTAGGGGGCGACGCTGTAGTGGTTGCAGTGTCCTTTTGTTCCCCTTTTGAACAGATTGTGAAGAAGCTGAATTTTGTAGTATGAGATAATAGCTTGTGAAATTTTTTAGGTGGAGCAATAGTTGGAACTACCTCTGGTATTCTGTAGAGATGACCCCCCAAAGTAACAATGGCACTACGGGGTCGAGACTCATAAACAACATGGCATCTCCACATATATGGTTGGCCCAAGAGAACATCACAGACATCTAGTGGGGCAACATCACATAATACCTCATCCTTGAAGGGTTGGATGCCATATGACAATCGACACTATTGGATGACACGAAGATCTCATCCTTGTAGAAGGCACTGGATGTTGTATGGCTGCGGGTGTGGTGTTGTCGACAATCCCAATTGTTTGACGACCTCTGCTGAGATGAGGTTTTTCTGGCTTCTGCTATGAACAATAAAATGCAGTAGGGTCCCATTCACCCACATATGTGAATGAAAAATGCGCTCCCCCTCTTCAGGATTTGTTGGTTCTTCTGGTTGAATTGATGCGGTCACGACAATAGCAGTGGGGTCTACGTCAATGATCTATCCTTTAACAATATTTTCAGAATTAGATTCTGAATTAGGTTTAGCTCCTTGTCTTTGATCTCGGCCACCATGACT
>ML784087.1:313755-331056 GCA_009831015.1 Picea engelmannii | reverse complement strand
ATTTGGAATTGATTTTGGTGAGATGTTTTCTCCTATTGCTAAGTTAGCTTCCATTAGATTTGTTTTGTCTCTTGATATTGCATTTGATCTTGATGTAGAGTAGATGTATGTGAAGACATCATTCCTACATGGGGATCTTGAAGAACAAATCTACATGAAACAACCAAAAGTTTTTATAGTGAAGGGAAAAAACAAGTTAGTTTCCTAGTCAAAGAAGTTCCTCTATGGCTTAAAAAGAACTATTTAAGAATGTGGTATCAAAAAATTGACTCTCATATATTAAGACTTAGATTTTCAAGAAGAAAAGTTGATCATTGTGTGTATTACAAGTAGGTTGGTGATCATTTTGTTTATGTGGTTTTACGTATTCATGATATGTTGCTATTTGAAAACAATAAGGAAAACATCAAGGATGTTAAATATCAGTTGTCCTTTGAGTTTGATAAGAAGTATATCGGTGCTACAAATTTTCATGGAATTAAAAGAGATCATATAAACATGAAACTCTAGTTTACCCAAAGAAAATATGTTGAGACAATATCACAGAGGTTTAATGTGCATGAATGTAAACTAGTCAAGGTTCGTATAACTAAAATTGTAAAATTGTCTATACAATAATGTCCCAAGACACAATAAGAAGTAAATGATGTATTGTGTTCCATATGTAAGCATTGTTGAAAGTTTGATGTATGATATGGTATGTGTTGGATCATACATGCCCATGCAGTGGGAGTTCTAAGCGCGCGTGCACACACACACACATGAATTCTTGGTGTAACTAGTGGCTATATAGAGGTGGTCACTTGGCTCTTGTGAAATTAGTACTAGAATTGATACATGTAAAGTGGATGTTTCTTGCATGGATTCCAAAAGGAACCTTGTGACCAGAGAAAAAGTGGTTTGTTCTAGCATCATGGAAAAAGATAGCTTTACCAAAGTAAAATGGAGGTTGGGGACTAAAGAATATTTTCCCATTCTCTAAAGTGTTAGCTGCAAAAAATATCTAGAGATTAATTCAAGGTATAGAGTTGTGGGCATAGGTAATAAATTCCAATTATATAGCTATGGACTCAGTAGAGGAATGGGTAAAGAATCATGTTAAAAGAATTCAATCTGCCTCAATAATTTGGAAAGTGGTCACTTAAACTTCTCAACTAGTTGGCAAATGGTTAATTTGGGGAGTTAGCAGAGGAGAAAAAATCCAAATTGGTCTTGTTCCTTTGATTGGTAGAAAATGCCTACACAAGTTACATCCTCAGATAATAGATGACTTAAGAAGCATAGGTTATTATACACTAAGGCAAATTGTTAATTGGGACATGTCTTCTATATGGTAGCAACATTGGTTGTCTTGGAGGGAGATTGGACTAAGGGAAGAGGATACAAGTATATGACATATATAGGTAGACAACCTAAAATATACTTATGCTAGGATAAGAGATGATGATGATCATATTGTTTGGTCATAAATCCAACTAAAGACTATGTAGCAAAAATTGGATATAAAGCTCTCGTTGTAGAGGGAAGAGAGGAACATCAAGTATGGTGGTGGAAAATTGTTTGGAAACTTAAGTGTCCATCAAAATACAAATTTTTCATGTGGTTTTTATTCAATAATAGAGCATTTGGGACATTTTTCAAAAGAGCAAATTTATGGGACTTGATTGGTGCAATCTTTGTTAGCAAGCAGAAGAATCAAACTCTCATCTCATCAGGACCTACCCATATACAAAGTAGGTCTGGGATGAAGTAGAAGGGATGATTGGTTTAAAAAATATTTGGGTAGAATATTCTATTGAAGAGGCATTTAGGATCTAGTGTGTAAAAAGGGAAACTAGAAGGTTCATGGCTCTCCCACTTAATATTGCTTGGGGAGTATGGTTGGCTAGGAATTTCAAATTGTTCAAGGATAAAGAAACTTTACCTTTAAAATGCATTGTTCAAGAATCAAATATTTCATATACTTACCCACAAGTTCAGGAAAAACAAACCACTCACCTATCTAGAGAAGAAGAAATAATCATGGACATTCCATGGGCATAATTTGATGGTTCTCCATAAGGGACGCCTTCTAGGGGTGGAGCAAGAGGAATCATGCATATCTCTATTAATCACAAGATCTCCTTCAAAGTAGGAATTGGTCAAGAAACAAATAATTATTGTGAGTTGACGGAGCTTAAATTGGTTTCAATGTTGGCCCAGGAATATGAAGTAACACACATTCAATGTTTTGGTGACTCACTTCTAGTAATTCATTGGATGCACAAAGAAATAATCTTGAGAAAAATTACTCTTCAACCTTTATTTTATGATGTATAGTCTATACAGTTAGTTTTCTCACATATATATAGGGATTGGAAAATGATGGTGTATGACTTATCAAAATCAGGACTATGACTGGACCAAGGTGCCTAACTAGTCTCTGAAACCAAATATGGACTTATATCTAAATGCATGCATGATCCTTGGGTGTAATTTCATGTTACCTTTTATTATAGTTTTTTGTATAACTTATGGAGGTTATTCTAGGTAGAGGGATAAATCATTGATGATGGATGGTTTGGTTTTGTTTTGTGATGAACGAAATAGAGGAGAATATAAGTCAACAAAATTTTAAATATTTTTGGATATAGTCATAGCTTTTATGTAAGGAGATGTCATAGTTCCAAATATGCCATAGGATTTAGAGAAATCATGAATGCTTTTTAGCATCCAATACATGTAATTTTGTTTATATAAACAAAATTACAAGAATTTTTTCCTTAGAAAAAACATGTGTGTGTGTGTGGATATATCCAATTAAAATATCTCTACACTAATTACGTTTACTCACAGAGCATGCTTGAACCTCTGAAAAACCATAGTGATATGGCCATCTGATGGCCTTCATGGATTTTTCCTCTAGAGGGGGAAACTCCCCTCCCCCTCCTCCCTCTAAAATTGATTTATTCCAAGATCTAATTTCTTCCCTAGGTAAATCTGTCAAACAACCTCCTTCCTGATTTGTTCAGCACTTGGATGAAATCCCTAAAATTCCTATGTTGCCTTCAAACACATGTCAAATGGAATTGGATCTCGGGGATATAGATATGATAAAAAACATTACATGGATGTGGCCCTCTCCCAGGGCTATAGTGATTTGGATTCAAAAAAATTGGGTCAGTTTAATCAAAAGCAAGCTCGTGCACTACATTTGTGGTTGGGGGTTTTATGCATTTTACTTTGAAAATAAAGAAGATTGGGATTTAATCTTTCAAAGTGGGCCATACTTCTATGTCACCAAAGGGTTGTATCTGAATAGGTGGAAACTGGATTTTAACCCATAAAATGACATTCTCTCATCGATCCAAGTATTGGGTCAGGTTACCCATGAAATCCCCCAAAATAAGATATTTGAAAATTTAATTTTCTGGGAAATTATTCCGTTTTTGGTAAATTCGAATTTGGAAAAAAAAATTCCATTTATGGCAATTTCGAATTTCGAATTTTTTAATTGTAATAAATTATTATGACTGTTGGGCAGAATTCTGATTTGACCCAACTAACTATTTGACAATGACACTTCTTAAAAAACAGAATATTTTATATTAATTGCAGGAAGACAAATGGAACAACCATGTTGAAAGTAGTTGACCATGACTCCATGAGTGGGGAACATGTTGGAACTACCCCTGGGCTGATTTTTACAAGTGACAAATTAATGATTTGGCCATTGGCAACCCCTGAAAATCAGGGATTTAGAAAGCTGCAAAAATTCCAAGGAAGGGAAAAGACCTAGGCAAGTTACAAATAAGCATATGTGAGGAGGCAGGACGCTGCTGAGTATGCTGGGGAAAAGAGTTTAGTTGTGATTTTCTTTTCTTTCACTTGTTGTTATGAACACTGGAAGGGTGTGAGGCAAGAAGAAAAAGTGTCTGAATTCGAAGGACAATGTTGTAGAGGGATTTCCAAGTTCACCCTTATGGACTCATGGTTAGGCTAGGGGGTGAATCAGGCAAGTAACCGTGGCTGCTTGGTTCTACGGTTGGGAGGAACATGGTTGTTCCCTTTGTTTTCTCCGCAAGATAGTTCAGATATGTTACTCTAAACTCCATCTGTCTGAATGAATTGTTTTGTTAGATATATTGTACATGTTATAGCTATACATAAAAGAGTTATGGTATCTGTTTTAATGATCGTATAACTGTTGTAAGTCATTTCCTGTACCTAAATAATTCAGTATTCTACCTCTGTTGGATGAATTGGTTGTTGTTTTAATGGGATCCTTAATGATGATATTCATGCAATAACCTAGACAATGGCTATTCGAAATTCAGTAAATAGACTGTAGGATCTAATTGTAGATTTATTTTCTGGAAGTCATTTTTATTCCTTAAAAAAAAATATAGAATCGAACACCTAATAGTGAACGAATAAAAGTAATATATGTGTACATACGTTTCTAAGCTTTAAACATAATCGAGTATGAATATCAATGAACGAACAGAGCACATATATCCTTAAAAAAAAATATAGAATCGAACACCTAATAGTGATCGAATAAAAATAATATATGTGTACATACGTTTCTAAGATTTAAACATAATCGAGTATGAATATCAATGAACGAACAGAGCACACACACACACACACACACATATATATATATATATGTGTGTGTGTGTGTGTGTGTGTGTGTGTGTGTGTGTGTGTGTGTGTGTTTCAAAACTTTAAACAGAATCGAGTATGTATATCAATGAACGAACATAGCGAATACATGTATATATATAGGTTTCAAAACCTTAAACAGAGTCGAATATACACATCAATGAACAAACAAAGAGAATATATATGCGTAAATGTATTCCCACCTTTAGAAAAGAAATACAGAGTCGATTAGGTATCAATGCACGAACAAAGCTATATACGCATGTATCTATGTTTCAGACTTTAGCAGAGTCGAACATGTGTCAGTGCACGAACAGAACTATTACATGCATATGTAAGTTCAAACTTTAAACAGAACCGAATATTTAACTATGAACGAATAGCACTAATGTATGCTTTTATTCCATTCTGTAAATTTAAATCAAGGGGGAAAACAAAATTCATTCATAGTCTAGAACGATGAAACATAGGGGAGTGAACAGAATCCAGGGAGTAGGACTATCCTAAACAGGACGATTTAATCATGCTAGCATCTTACTACAAGGAAGCGAATCAATGACTTCGCCGATACATCATTAACATAGACACTTCCTACTTATCCTATGCACAGAAAGAATATAATAAATTCAGGACTGTGGCATTTTCCATTATAGAATAACTAGCAAACAATTGCTTCATATTCTTGTCAGAAAGTTTTCCAAGAAAAATCCAATTAGATAGTTTTCGATAACAGAAGACTACACAGACTGTCATCAACAAGATCAAGCAATAATGGCCATTATAACTAGTAAAATTGTTTTGAATACATTAAATCACAGGGGTAATGTACAGAACATCGAAGATAAGCCTTTTCCCAAAATAGTCATCACAGCAGAAACACTACGAACATAATCGTGACTCCCATGCTTGTTTTTAAGGAGCGATTTGAGAGCCATTTTTATGGAACCCGTGTACCTTTGTCATGTTGAGAAGAGGTCGGTACCTGTGCCGAGGAGCAAACATCCATGTATTCGGCCATCACAGGAAAGTGTTAGCAAAGTATTAAACTTCAATTTATAAAATCGAATGTATAGTTGAGGTCCACAGGGATGCCGAACTACTTAACTTAAAACGCCACAACCTCCAGTGGCTATGCCTGGTTTGTAACATGACCCTGGTCGGGAGGATTGATGATTGGAACTTCTGGTGGGTACCTCGTAACAAAAAAAATTCCCACCATTAATACAAAGATACCCCTTTCACGCAGAACTTTAAACAAAAAATTTAATAAAGGAAATAACACTGCGGACTCAAGAAGATCAATCTTGTATAAACAGAACTTTGTACGAACAGATATGAAGAATGTGAGAAATGAAATTATATATATATATATATATATGAACAATCAACTTGCCAGGAAAGTATCCCAGCTCACTAGGAGATAATTTACCAGAAGGCCATCACTATACTACAAATAGACTGCATCAAACACGGAGGACAACAGTTACGGTATACCCTTGTATCTCTCTGCGACGAATGAATAAACCCTTTCGGTGCTACACTGATTTGCCTCCGAAATAGTTTCCATTCTCAGAGTTAAGTAAAAGAGTTGGTAGAAACCCACATGACACAAACAGAGGGCGCAGGGCCATGGTGGTATAGAGCAAGAACTTTCGGTATTAGCCTCTACCACGGTCTACTTTGGAATGATGGGAGGGATCGCATAAACTATGATTCCTAATACAAAAGTAAAGTTTCTCTTAAACACACCCATGAAACCTTTGTTTTCGTTTTAACTTAGGATTTGATAGTTCCATAGGGTCTTACCAAGTAGACGGAGGTTGTTGCTGACTTCACCAACGAGGATCGCAGAGGCGGCAACCCTTTCCTGTGCAACAATGCACAGTACAAAACCTCCTCTACGAAATCACAAGAACAAGAATGAGACTGCCAAAACCCTAGAGGGACGATCACCACCCTTAACCATTCATAAGTACAAGCCATGTGCTAGGGCTTGGATGGCGCATCAGGATTGGGAAGAACAGGGGGACGAGGCGTCGGGACTGAGGCCAATTAATTCCAGGTCAGAGTCTTAACTCCTCCTAACATATGCACCTGCCTTCCTTAATGTGGAAGATACAGAGTTAAACAAAAGTATAACCATGACTGTCAAGGGTAAATGATTCTTCGTTACACCTTGATTCTCTGAAGTGCTCCTTTCTTTACACTAATAGGATGAGGAGGGGTATTTAGTTAGTTACGTAGTGACCTAAGAGGGACGAGTCGAGGCTCTATTCGTTATGGTGGAAGACTCCAATCGTATCGTACCCAAAACGTAACATCAGAGAAAGTGCTTCATTACCCACCCTTAAATTTTACCTTTAATAACAGTAGTCATCCTGGTACGCCTTTGGTTCTAATGTCGACTCAGCTAGGTAGGAGTATAGGTAATTAATGTCAGGGTTATAACATTGTGCGTGCAAAGTCCACTTTAGCCCGACTCCCTTAATTAGGAAAGTGGAAATTCAAATCCTTGCGTATGGGCAAATGAATCTAAGTATCAATATCTATATAGCATGATATAGGGGTTTAGGAAAAGGCCTATTTTTTCATTGGAACTTCTCGTCTATGCTAAATTAATATGTCAAAGGGTCACTCCAAGCCAAAAGGGAGATGTAAGCATCCATCTTATGAAAAATTTAAAGGATAACATCCCTAGGATTTTTTTTTTTTTTTTTTATGATAAATTTGATGTTTACTACATATGGTATCAGAGCAAAAGTTACAACACTGGGCCTGAATATGACCACTGTAGTGCTTAGTATATATTTTGTTTTAGATAAAAAAAAACTAATAAATTGTGCGGTTACAAACATAATACTTTCTCTGCTTTGGTGAATAAGTATGGTAGCTCAAGACAATGCAAAAAACAGGATGGAAGAAAATCCACAACAAAGACCTCCTGGAGATACAAGGTAGAATAGTGACGGAAGTTCACCACAGAAGTGTTGGAGAAAATGAGAAACCTGATCGTTGAGCTACAGATCTTTAAAGCCGATAATGAAAAATTGAAAAAAGCACAGCAAGAACAACAGGAGATAAACAAAGTCTTGTTGCACAATATAGTGACCAAGAAAAGACCAAAGGACAATAACAACGATGAAGAAGTAAGTAAGAGAGCTTCCAAGAACTCAGGTCCAGAANAAAAAAAAAAAAAAAAAAGGAGATAGTTCGTCGGAAGGAACACCTCCAGCTGAGGATGGAACTAAAACTGACAAGAAAAGAAAACAAGTAGACCACCTTGAAGGAGAATTCAAAAATATTAAACCCGCTACCTTTGATGGGGAATCCAGGACAGGAGAAGAAGCAGAGGCATGGCTATTGGACATCAAAAAGTATTTCCAAATCTATAACTATTCCAGCAACATGAAGGTCAGGATGGCCATCTACAATCTGAAAGGGAAGGCCAGTATTTGGTGGCAAGATCTGAAATTGGCCAAGGGCCTAAAGGAGAAACAGTTGGAATGGTATGACTTTAAGAAGTATTTTAAGAAACAATACCTTTCAGAAAATTATTATGAAAGGAAGACGAAGGTATTTTACGAATTACGACTTGGACAGATGACGATGGAGGACCTTATAAATAAATTTCTGGATCTGCTAAGATTCGTACCATACATCCGGGAGGATAAATTAAAAATTCAACGATTTCTAAGCTGTCTACCACAGTCCTACAAGGACAGGATTGAGTTTGATAGCCCCAAATCCTTAAGTGAAGTATTCAGAAAAGCACGGATGTGCTACGACCAATATAAATAGTGGGCAGAGTTTCCCAAAGCCTGGAAGGACAAGAAACAAGATCGAATGATCCAACGGAAGAAGGGATACCAGCCAGCTCCTTATCGGAATACATCGAAGAGTTTTCCAAGAAAGGATTTTCACTCCATTCCTCCGAATGCTCAAGGTAGTGGAAAACCGACAAACCTGGGAGCAAAAAGGTTTGGGGACAGCTTCCGCGAGGCATTGAAGTGTTGGGAATGTGGAGAACCTCATCTCAGGAGGAACTGCCCACGTTTGACTTCAACAAACAAAACTGTTGTTCATAACCTGCAAGAAGCCTCGATAGTGGGAGACATGGGCAGGAGCCTACATCAGATAAATGCAACTTTCGACGGACGACAAACTGACCACCAGTCCTTAGTGGTAGAAGTCGAAGGTAAAATCCAGGACACTCGAATTTCTGTTTTAATTGACCCCGGAGCAACATTAAGTTATATTACTCCGAAGGTAGTAGAGTCGAATAAACTTAAGAGACTGAAGCACGCAAAATCATGGCTTGTGCAACTAGCGACAGGTACAAAAAGGAAAGTAATTGACTATATTTCGGATTTTGAGTTCAACCTAGATGGTCAAACTATAAGGACCGATCTGAACATCCTACCACTAGGATCTTACGATATGATTATTGGGATGGACTGGTTGGAACGACACAAAGCAATATTAAATTGCTATACAAAGATACTTAACTATAAAGATGATTCTGGCACCACCAGGACAACCCAAGGTATACCAAAACCGGTATCAGTCAGACAAATCTCAGCAATGCAACTAAAGAAATGCGTGAGAAAAGGATGCCAAGTTTATGCCATCCAAGTGACAAGTCTAGCAGAAAAAAAGGACAAGCCAAAGTTGGAAGACTTTGTTGTCTGATGTGATTTCAAAGACATGTTTGTGGATGAGATACCAGAATTACCCCCTAGAAGGGAAATAGACGTCTCTATAGATCTGTTACCCGGTTCTGCCCCTATCTCAAAGGCGCCTTACCGGATGAGTCTACCAGAACTGACAGAATTATAAATACAATTACAGGAATTGTTGGACAAAGAGTATATCAAACCAAGTGTCTCACCTTGGGGTGCACCAGTCCTCTTTGTGAAAAAGAAGGACAGTACTCTAAGATTGTGTATCGATTATAGACAACTAAACAAAATGACTATTAAGAATAAACACCCCTTACCAAGGATAAATGATCTGTTCGATCAAGTAGGGGGGGCCAAGATCTTTTCTAAATTGGATTTACGATCCGGTTATCATCAAGTTCGGATAAAAGACGAATACATAAACAAAACAACACTTCAGACAAGATATGGACACTACGAGTTTGTAGTCATACCTTTCGGACTCACTAACGCCCCAACCACGTTTATGTGTCTAATGAACGGTATTTTTAGTGAGTACTTGGACAAATTCATGGTAGTATTCATCGACGATATCTTGGTCTATTCAAAGACAGAGGAGGAACATGAGGAACACTTAAGAATAGTTATGCAAACGTTAAGAAAGCACAAACTGTACGCCAACTTTGACAAATGTGACTTCTATCAGAAGGAAATACAATACCTTGGGCATGTAATTTCAGCAGAGGGCATTATTGTAGACTCGGAAAAGACAAAAGCCATTATGGAATGGCCGATATCTAAAGATGTAGCAGATATATGGTCGTTCATTGGAATCACCGGATACTACCACAGGTTTATAGAAGGGTTTTCCAAGATAGCCTACCCTATCACATCATTACAAAAGAAAGGAACCAGGTTTAACTGGTAAGAGAAATGTCAAGACAGCTTCAACAAACTAAAGGAATTATTGACAACGACACCCATATTGAAAGTAGCAGACCCAGATAAAGACTTCACGGTATGTATTGATGCAAGTAAAGAAGGGCTAGGTGGTGTCCTAACTCAGGAAGGACATGTTATTTGTTATGAGTCTCGAAAATTAAAAGAACACGAGCAAAATTACGTCACTCATGACTTAGAATTGGCATCAGTAATACATGCCTTAAAGATGTGGTGACATTAATTAATGGGCATAAGATTCCTATTATTAACGGACAATAGCGGGGTGAAATACATGTTTAACCAACCAGATCTTAACACAAGGCAAGCAAGGTAGTTAGCCTTCTTAAGTGAATTCGACTTCGAAGTTAGACATGTCAAGGGCAAGGAAAACAAAGTAGCAGGCGCTTTACATAGAAGAATCCATGGGTTATTTGAGATGAATATTAGTAGAGCAGAAAGTGATCTAGAAGAAAGAATAAGGACGGCAGGGATTGATGACGAAAACTATACCAAAATGATGGAAGAATTTCCAAACAATACCGCGAACTCAGATAAATCAGATCTAAGTATCGACGAGAAGGGACTGCTACGATTTAAAAATAGACTTTACATACCAGATTCAACAGGGTTAAAAGTGACAATATTGGAAGAAGTGCATAAGAAGTCATATTCCGACCACCCAGGTTACCAGAAAACAATAACAACACTTAGGAAACTATTTTATTGGCCTAATATGAAAGGCGAAACAATGGAATACTTGGCTAGATGCCAAGATTGTCAGCGGGTTAAGGCCGAGCACCAGCATCCAGCCGACCTCTTACAACCATTACCAGTACCAGAATGGAAATGGGAGACTATATCACTCGACTTTATAACAGGTTTTCCTGAAACTCAGAAACAGAATGACTCTATCATGGTTGTAATTGATAAACTCAGTAAGTTTGCACACTTTATTCCAATAAAGTCTACTTTTAAAGCGATAAACATTGTTGAAATATTCATGAAAGAAATCTTTAGACTGCATGGTATTCCTAAAACGGTGATTTCAGATAGAGACGTAAAATTCACCTCTGCCTTTTGGAAGGAATTGTTTGCAGGGCTCCATACCAACTTGAATTTCAGTACAAGTTATCATCCACAAACGGATGGACAGACCGAAAGGACAAACCAAATCATAGAGGATATGCTCCGCATGTACGTAAGAAAAAAACCAAACAACTGGGAGGATTATATACAGTTGGTAGAATTTGCGTATAACCATAGGTACCAAACTTCAGCAAAGTTGAGCCCTTTCAAAGTATTGTATGGCAGGAAGTGTACAACTCCAATTAGTTGGGACAACCCAACTGACATACTCATGGTTGGGCCAGAGATGCTCCAAGAAATGGAGAACATGGTAAGAAGGGTACAACAAAACTTGAAGGAAGCACAGGACAGACAGAAGAGCTACGCAGATATGAAAAGAAGACACTTAGAGTTTCAAGCGGGAGACCATGTATATTTGAAGGTCAAAGCCCGAAAAAGCTCATTGAAGCTAGGAAACTGTGCTAAACTAGCACCCAGATTCTGTGGGCCCTTCGAGATACTAGCTCGAATTGGACCCGTAGCATATCAACTTGCATTGCCAGCAAATCTAAGAATTCATAATGTATTTCATGTTTCTTTATTGAAAAAGTATGTTCACGACCCTACTCATATGATTGATTGGAACTTGGTACAGGTGGAGCCCGAAGGTGAATTCTAGGTGGAACCCCTACGCATTCTGGACTGGAGAGAAATAGTGCTTCGGAACAGAGCCGTCGCTTAGGTAAAGGTACAATGGAAGCACTTTAGTCCTGAGGAGGCCACTTGGAAATTGGAGGGAGATTTGCGAAAATCTCATCCAATCTTGTTCCAAGAAGGGAACGAACACTGAGGACAGTGTTTTTATTGAACGGGGAAAGGATGTGACATCCCCCAAAATAAGATATTTGGAAATTTAATTTTCTGGGAAATTATTCCGTTTTTGGTAAATTCGAATTTGGAAAAATTTTGCCATTTATGGCAATTCTGAATTTGTTAATTGTAATAAATTATAATGAATGTTGGGCAGAATTCTGATTTGACCCAACTAACTATTTGACAATGACACTTGTTAAAAAACAGAATATTTTATATTAATTGCAGGAAGACAAATGGAATAGCCATGTTGAAAGCAGTTGACCATGACTCCATGAGTGGGGAACATGTTGGAACTACCCCTGGGCTGATTTTTACAAGTGGAAAATTAATGATTTGGCCATTGGCATCCCCTGAAAATCAGGGATTTAGAAAGCTGTGAAAATTCCAAGGAAGGGAAAAGACCTAGGCAAGTTACAAATAAGCATATGTGAGGAGGCATGACGTTGCTGAGTATGCTGGGGAAAATAGTTTAGTTGTGATTTTATTTTCTTTCACTTGTTGTTATGAACACTAGAAGGGTGTGAGGCAAGGAGAAAAAATGAATGAATTCGAAGTACAATGTTGTAGAGGGATTTCCAAGTTCGCCCTTATGGACTCATGGTCAAGCTAGGGGGTGAATCATGCAAGTAATCGTGGCTGCTCGGTTCTACGGTTGGGAGGAACGTGGTTGTTCCCTTTGTTTTCTTCGCAAGATATTTCAGATATGTTACTCTAAACTCCATCTGTCTAAATGAATTGTTTTGTTAGATATATTGTACATGTTATAGCTATACAAAAAAGAGTTCTGGTATCTATTTTAATGATCGTATAACTGTTGTAAGTCCTTTCCTGTACCTAAATAATTCAATATTCTACCTCTATTGGATGAATTGGTTGTTGTTTTAATGGGATCCTTAACGATGATATTCATGCAATAACCTAGACAATGGCTATTCGAAATTCAGTAAATAGACTATAGGATCTAATTGTAGATTTATTTTCTGGAAGTCATTTTTATTCCTTAAAATATATATATATAGAATCGAACACCTAACAGTGAACGAATAGAAGTAATATATGTGTACATATGTTTCTAAGCTTTAAACAGAATCGAGTATGAATATCAATGAACGAACAGAGCATATATATGTTTCAAAACTTTAAACAGAATCGAGTATGTATATCAATGAACGAATAGAGCGAACACATGTATATATATATATATATATATATATATATATATATATATATATATATATATATATATAGGTTTCAAAACCTTAAACAGAGTCGAATATACACATCAATGAACAAACATAGCGAATATATATGTGTAAATGCATTCCAACCTTTAGAAAAGAAATAAAGAGTTGATCAGGTATCAATGCACGAACAGAGCTATATACACATATATCTATGTTTCAAATTTTAGCAGAGTTGAACATGTGTCAGTGCACGAAGAGAACTATTACATGCATATGTAAGTTCAAACTTTAAACAGAACCGAATATTTAACTATGAACGAACAACACTAACCTATGATTTTATTCCATTCTGTAAATTTAAATCAAGGGGGAAAACAAAATTCATTCATAGTCTAGAACTATGAAACATAGGGGAGTGAACAAAATCCAGAGAGTAGGACTATCCTAAACATGACGATTTAATCATGTTAGCATCTTACTATAGGGAAGTGAATCAATGACTTCGCCGATACATCATTAACATAGACACTTCCTACTTATCCTATGCGTAGAAAGAATATAAGAAATTTAGGACTGTGGCATTTTCCATTATAGAATAACTAGCAAACAATTGTTTCATATTTTTGTCAGAAAGTTTTCCAAGAAAAATCCAATTAGACAGTTTTCGATAACATAAGACTACACAGATTGTCATCAACAAGATCCAGCAATAATGTCCATTATAACTAGTAAAGTTGTTCTGAATACATTAAATCACAGGGGTAATGTACAAAACGTCGAAGATAAGCCTTTTCCCAAAATAGTCATCACAGCAGAAACACTACGAACATAATCGTGACTCCCATGCTTGTTTTTAAGGAGCGATTTGAGAGCCATTTTTATGGAACCCGAGTACCTTTGTCATGTTGAGCAGAGGCCAGTACCTGCACCGAGGAGAGACCATCCCTGCATTCGGCCATCACAGGAAAGTGTTAGCAAAGTATTAAACTTCAATTTATAAAATTGAATGTATAGTTGAGGTCCATAGGGATGTCGAACTACTTAACTTAAAATGCCACGACCTCCAGTGGTTGTGTCTGATTTGTAACATGACCTTGGCTGGGAGGATTGATGCCTGGAACTTTTGGTGGGTACCTCGTAACAAAACAAAGTCCCACCATTAATACAAATATACCCCTTTCACGCAGAACTTTAAACAAAAAAATTAACAGAGGAAATAACACTGCGGACTCAAGAAGATCAATCTTGTATAAACAGAACTCTGTACAAACAGATATGAAGAATGTGAGAAACGACATTATATATATATATATGAACAATCAAATTGCCAAGAAAGTATCCCAGCTCACTAGGAGATAATTTACAAGAAGGCCATCACTATACTACAAATAGACTGCATCAAACACAGAGGAGGACAGTTACAGTAGACCCTTGTATCTCTCTGTGACGAATGAATAAACCCTTTCGATGCTACACTGATTTGCCTCCGAAACAGTTTCCATTCTCAGAGTTAAGTAAAAGAGTTGGTAGAAACCCATGGGACACAGACAGAGGGCGCAGGGCCATGGTGGTATAGAGAAATAACTTTCGGTATTAGCCTCTACCACGGTCTACTTTGGAATGATAGGAGAGATCGCATAAACTCTGATTCCTAATACAAAAAGTAAAGTTTCTCTTAAACACACCCATGAACCCTTTGTTTTCGTTTTAACTTAGGATTTGATAGTTCCATAGGGTCTTACCAGGTAGACGGAGGTTGTTGCTGACTTCACCAACAAGGATCGCAGAGGCGACAACCCTTTCCTGTGCAACAATGCGTAGTAAAGAACCTCCTCTACGAAATCACAAGAACAAGAATGAGATTGCCAAAACCCTAGAAGGACGATCACCACCCTTAACCATTCGAAAGTACAAGCCATGTGCTAGGGCTTGGATGGCGCATCAGGATTGGGATGAATAGGGGGACGAGGCGTCATGACCGAGGCCAATTAATTCCAGGTCAGAGTCTTAACTCCTCCTGACAGATGCACCTGCCTTCCTTAATGTGGAAGATACGAAGTTAAACAACAGTATAACCATGACTGTCCAGGGTAAATGATCGGTCATTACACCTTGACTCTCTGAAGTGCTCCTTTCTTTACACCAACAGGATGAGGAGGGGTAGTTAGTTAGTTACACAGTGACCTAAGCGGGACGAGTCGGGGCTCTGTTCGTTATGGTGGAAGACTCCAATCGTATCGTAACCAAAACATAACATCAGAGAAAGTGCTTTGTTACCCACCCTTAAATTTAACCTTTAATAATAGTAGTCATCCTGGTACGCCTTTGGTTCTAATGTCGACTCAGCTAGGTAGGAGTATAAGTAATTAATGTCAGAGTTATAACATTGTGCGTGCAAAGTCCTCTCAGAAAGACCTACCAAAATACAACCAAATGATAAAATTTGTCTCCTAGATTTGTAGGGGCTTAGGGGGGAGGTAGAATCAATCAAGGACTTGAGAAAATTAGAGAAACCTTTAGTGTTGATACTCTTGGATACTAAACCAGAGGCTGAAGCAACCCTAGGAAAATGTAAACAAATATGGAAATACAGTGAGGGTCAAGTAGTTAGTGCTAGAGGGGACTTTAGGGGTCTTTGCACAATATGTAACGATGAATTTATGAGATTAAATTTTTATTAACGAACTGAACATTGGTTGTTGACTAGTCTTACACATCTTTTTTTGAGTGAAACCTTTAGTGTAATAAACATATACATGCCCTTTGTATACTTTGAAAAGGTTTTAAAAGGGTTTAAGTTTTGGAATTGAAGCATCATAGCAGGATATTTTAATATCACCATGTGCCATAAAGAGAAGCAAGGAGGTAGCATTGTTAGAGATCCATTAGGAGATTGAATGGAGGAATTAATCTCCCTAGGGGATTTAGTGGATATCAAACCCTCTAGGGGTAGATTTACATGGTTAAATAAGAGGGCATGACTAGGCCATATTGTTGCTCGACTGGATATATTCCTTGTACATAGTTCATTTTTGGAGAGTTCCTATACGACCTCTTCTAGAATTATCCCGTGGGCCATTTCAGTTCACATACATGTCACACTTCAACTAACTAGATCCCTAATTATGGGCATATCCCTTTCAGGTTTAAACGGATTGGCTATAGACAAAAACTGTTATGGAAATTATCTCTAAAACATGGAGTGGATGGATAAGTGGATCACCAGTATATATCTAGGAACAAAAGCTAAAAGCTCTTAAAATTTCTCTCAAGGAATGGGATAAAACCATTATACACCGTCAGAAAGAGAGATACAAGAGAACAAGAAGAATCTTAATCAAATCCATGAAAATATAGAGAAAGAACAAATCATAACTAAGTTGTTAAAGGAGGAGAAATAAGCCTTCCACAAATATCAAAATTCTTTGAGAATTGAGGAAGCAATTTGGAGTTTAAAGTCTCGAAGTTTATGGATTACATATGGAGATAGGAACACCAATTTTTTTCATAAACAATCTAGGGCTAGGATTTGGAAAAACAATGTTAAGGAGATTCTCACCCCTAGTGGGACTTTAGCCTCCAATTATGAAGAAATTAAGGAGGTATTTGTTTCTCACTTTGATGGTCTCTATGTTGAAAAGGATGGAGTTGATCTAGAAGATTATGCATCTTTGTTACATAATATCCCCTCTCTAGTCTCACTTGATGAGAATCTCAAGATAACTAAAGAAGTATTTGAGGAGGAGATCAAGAAAGTGATCAGGGAGCTCACATCGGATAAATCCCCTGGTCTAGATGGGTTTACAATAAAATTCTATAGAAGTTGTGGGAATACCATCAAATTCGATCTAATTCATATGATCAAGTACATTCAAAAGTATTTCGGAATTGGGGAAGCAATCAATTCCACATTTTTAGCTCTAATTCTG
>ML784087.1:246393-301060 GCA_009831015.1 Picea engelmannii | reverse complement strand
GGGTGCTCATATTGATAACAGATTAGTGCCATTAGATAGATTATTTTAATAGTTTTATTTTATGTGGTGTTTCCAATGGATCTTTGCTCTCAAATTTTACGACAGCTTGAAGCATTCCAAGCCCAAATGCATGACTTTCAAGATGGCCTCAGAGATATTCTTCGTAGTATTCACGAGTGCTTAGCCAGCATGAAGGAGAAATATACTATGGAGGACATCATGGATGCATATCATCAAGAAGTAGATGCTTGGTATGATTTTACGGTTGATTGTGATGATTGGTATATAAATAATTCTCATTTATGGGATGACAACCACTTCCATCTTATATTTGATGACTCTACTCCCCCTCCTGTAGAGCTCATACTAGAGAGTACAATAGAGCCTTCTCTGCATATTATTCTTCAATTTTTTTATTCTACATATTTCGACCCACATGACTAGTGTAGATATTTTGAGCATGATTTTCAGATGGTTCCTGAGTTCTGATATCTTCAGCATGGAGTTCACATGAACACTTGGACATGGGACCTAGGTTTACAGTGGTGGTTGGACTACTTCATCATGGTGGCTTTAATTTCTGCACGGGACTCTATTTCTCCATCCTACTTTAGCACTATGATCCACATTTATCCATGGGACCTTGGTATATGGTTGTACACCCTCAAAACGAGCATTGAATACAACACTCTCTTAAGGGGGATGGAATGTAGTGTAGCTAGAGAGGTAGTGGGGTGGGAGGGCCCATAGTAATAATAGTGGAGGCCATTCAATGAAAGGTAAACTAGGTCCACTAGAGTATTAAATAAGGCCCATTATGATAGTTAGATATAATAAATGTAAGAGGACTTCTTAGAAGGTTTCACTTCTAGAAGTTTCCTCCTCTAGAATGTTCTTATATGGTTGGTAACACTATATAAAGGGGCTCAAGCAATGTAATGGGGTGTGAAGAGAATTATTGTATTTGGAGTGGTATTTCAATAGGAGGATGCCCCCTCAAAGAGGTAAGAAAACAAGAGAGGATCACTTCCATAATAGGATCCATTGTATGATGTTTCCCTACCCTAAGGGTTTGATAATAATAAACGTGTGGTTCTTCTATATTGTTCTTTGAATATTTGTGGTGTTTTTGTATGAAAGTATTTGGTTTTTATCAGTTATTGACATGAACTACTAAGCTATGGTGGAGGAACCAGGTGGAAGACTTAGCAACTAGGAGAATCATTGAGAAGATTGAAAACTAGGCAGATATGAAGGAAACCTTGAAGGCACAGTTTGGTCCAGGGAACCAAGCATGGATCATAAGAAATCAGTTTTTGGCTCTCAAGCATGTTGGTAAGATCCAAGCCTACATCAAGGGGTTCATGGGGCTTATGTTGGAGATCAAAGACATGTCGAAATAAGACATACTTTTCCACTTCATGATTTGTCTGTAGTCATGGGCACAAAGTGAGTTGTGATGGTAGAACATGCAAACTCTTGCGGCATCCATCACTACAGTAGATAAATTGTTGGACTTTTGGGGAAAACCCAAGACAGGTCCTAGGAATAGTGAGGATGCCCAAGGTGAGAAGCAACAACAAGGGAAGGGGAAGAAGAAGGACAAAGGAAATACAAAGATGTCCAAGGGTGGCAAAGACAACGCCAAGAAAACGAACACAACAAAAGAGAAGAAGTCGGTTTCATGTTGGATTTGTGCCATGGATAAATATGCAAATAGTTGTCCCTTGAAATAGAAGTTGAATGCTTTGGATAAGGAGGAAAACCCATATTTTGGAGTTTTATAGTTCTTGAACATTTTCATGGAGGGTGAATCCATGAAGGGCCAAGATCAAGATGAGATAAAACTTTGCTTTGCACAAGCCAAACTCAATGGGAAGTCAGTGGTAGCCATGGTGTATAGTGGAGAAATGCATAACTTCCTGAAGGAATACATGGTGTGGAGGCCTGGGTTGCATCCTGAACCAATGTAGACAACCTTCAAGACAATCAACACAGGTGTAGAGAGGGTCGTTGGTGTATCCAAGGACATCTCATTAAAACTTGGTGACTAGAGTGGAAGGAAGAGTTTCACCATTGTTCCTATGGATAATTTTGAAGTTTTGTTGGGAAAAGAGTTCATGAGGAAGGAAAAGGAAACACCTATTCCTCATAAGAACAATTTGGCCATTTTCCAGGGATAGAATCCATGTTTGATTCCTACCATAAGGAGGAAGGAAGGGGGTATGAAAATTTCCTCCTTGCAGATGGTTGTTGCGAAAAGCATACAACCTTGTGGAGACAAACTTGGATGATGTGAGGTGATGGTTGGAAAACCTAACAAAGAGAATGAAAGGAAGCTTGTGTCAGTGGAATGGAGGCTTGCCGATGTTGAGTTGGAGATATGGCTAAGACAATGGATGGATTGGTTGATTTATTGATGAATCACAATAAAGATCAAAGGAAGTCATAGTTATGAGGATTTCAGAGTAGTTCATTAAATACGAGTAGAGACCATCCTTGGACCAAGATGACATGAGGGAGACGCAAAAACCTTCATGGAGCAGAACCAGGGAAGAGGCAGATTCATCCTCTAGCGAACTTGGAGATGGGTGAATGGCCATATGACCCTGAGTTAGAATGACTAATGGAGGAGTGCGAAGGCAAAATCAGTTCAAGTGTATTGTTGCTTATGTACATAATGCAAAAGTACGATGACTCTCTGTCGATCACATTGGGACATATTGGAGATGAGGGAGATGGCCCAACCAACTATCCCCCTTCACCTTCAAACTAGACCACAACATGTTGGCTCACCGTTTTAGTGGGAGGCAATGAGGCCAATGGGGTTCCTTGAAGAGGTGCCTTATGAAGTCTGTTGGAAACAAAGTTAGGTGACTTGACATATTGGAGGAAATGAAGAGTCGTGGATGTGACGATTTTGTGGACATAAAATGATGTTTGAATGTGAAGATGTGAGTTATTGAAAGAGAGGCATAATGATTGAACTAGCTACCCAATCAACCAAAGTCACGGGGGGATATAATTCATGGAAGCATGGGAAGACAGACTGAAGTATGGAAGTAATAGTAAGTCAGTGAGGAGTGACACTTTATAGACTCATGTAACTTCCTAAGGGGAGTTTTCCTTGACAACAACAATTGAGGAGACAATTGTCGTTGAGTAGTGACGAGATTTAGAGACGAGGTAGAGGCACCATGGAGATTGAAAAATGTTGTCAGGGATGGAAACAACTTGGAGCATGGGGAGGATGTAAGTTCTCCAATGACACACACCGAGTGCACACACTCTTTGGCCAGAATTGGGGATGAGTCAAGCATGAGAACACTAGGGGCATGCGATCATTTGGACGAATGAAGATATGTGGGTGTGAGCAGGAGCACCTTGGGTTCACAATGGTGACATGTGGTAACAAGGGGGCACACACCTTACTTGCCTTGTAATGATTGAAGAAGAATTGAGTTGCATTTGGGAAAGGGCAGGTGTAACGTACCCAGCCACCCACAGGTCAAGCATGCTAACTTCTAGTCCTTCTCTGGACTAATTCGACCCCTATCCCGACTTTAAATAACAAGGATGCATGAAATATTCAGATGAATTGATCAATATTGATACTAAACATAAAATAAATGAAGCATACACCATGCACAACAATAACTAGCAAGCATGCATATTCTAAATATTGAATTCAACGATAATTAAATACACAGCAGAATAAAATCATACACAATAAATAATACTATAACAGAAAGCACTTATCTTTAATAAAAGAAACCACCGACTCGCTGCAGACCAAGGACATTCCACCCAACCGTAGATATTGTTGTTCCAAGTCTCAATAACAATGTCACCCCGAGACAGGGCTATGATTCCACAAGGATAGTTTGAGAGTGTTACTCAACTTCTCAAACAAATCGACACTCAAGCTCTCACAGGATTCCCAACACTCATAACAATCCAAGTACCCAACTCTCTTCTACCCAGCCTACACAGCCCAAGAGAATGGACCCTCTCCCTTCTCTGCCATGCAGTCCCTCGAGCTGTGCTTCTCCTTTCAGGGCTCCAATGCAGTTGGTCTAGAATCTCCATGTTGGGATCTCGGGATTCGTAGCTATGAGAAAAAATGGACACAAGCCAAATCATATTAGACATGCAGGCCTCGATTCATGGCTGGATTACACCAACAATCTCTACAATTGACAATACCATGGCTGCACTTCAGCAATTCGCCTTCCTTTCCCAAGCCAAGACACGCACGAGGAAAGATGGATGAGTGAAGGAATGAATGGAGTGCAATCTCCACAAGAGGGGTGAACAATGAGCAAGTGAGGGAATGAGTGGATGAGTGAATGAGTGAGTGAGTGAAAAAATGAGTGAAGCGACCAACAATAGAACAAGAACGAGAATTAGAACGAGAGTGAGAGAGAGAACGAACCACCCCAATAGACCAGGGATGAGTTTATGTAATTCTTGGGAATCAAGAACCTCATGGCCTTCCCCCAAGAATCTCACATAATTGATTTCCCCCATTACACAAAATGGGTAATTAAAAAATGAAATAAACACTTATCCCCTCAAGCCCCCTCTCTTGTGAAATCATAGCCCCCTATAACTCTAGTCCTTGCCTGTCTAGCAGCCAACGATGGATTTATTATTAATAATGATCAAAACATTACATTTCTTAGGCACACTGGCCTCTTTTAATTGTTTGGGCACTCTAGCCTCTCAGCAATTATAAAATACATGATTAATATGGGGCTCAAACCCCGGGGTGTTACATCTCCTCCCCCTTATTTTGGCACTGTCCTCGGTGCATATACAAAATAGGAATCAAAATTCCAAAATTTATTCAAAAAGTTGAGGGTACTCTACCTGCATGGAATCTTCATGCTCCCAGGTAGCATCTTCAGAACCGTAGCAGGTCCACTGAACTTTTACCAACTCTATAGCTCTAGTTCGGAGCATTTTGACTTTTCTGTCCAATATTCGCACTGGCTGGACCTGAAAGTCTCCCTCTGTCTCTACCTAAATCAGATGCCAATCGATAACATGGATGGAAACAGGCAATGCAAACATGCATGCAACTGGCCCTATTATGTCCAATATCTCAAATGGACCACATAATCTAAATGTCAGCTTTGTACATCTACCCAACTTCAAAGATCTCTTCTTGGGATTTAATTTCAAAATCACATGCTCCCCCACTTTAAATCCTCTCGTTGTCCTATTCTTATCGGCATAAACTTTATGTATATCCCGAGCTACCTTTAAATTCTGCTTAATCTTAACCATCTGGTCTTCCATATCCTTGAGAAACGCTGGCCCAAGTACCACTCTATCTGTTGGGTTGTCCCAACTTACTGGAGTATTTCATTTTCTACCATACAAATCTTCAAATGGGCTCATCTTCAATGAAGCTTGATACTCATTATTATAGGCAAACTCAACCAAGTGCAAATAATCTTCCCACTTAGATGGCTTATCCATCACATACATTCTCAACATGTCTTCAATTGCTCGGTTGACCCTCTCTGTCTACCCATCTGACTGTGGATGGTAAGTCGTGCTAAAGTTCATATTTGTACCAAATCCTTTAAATAATCCCTTCCAAAAATTTGAAGTAAACTTTGTGTCTCTATCCAAGACAATTGTCCTAGGTATCCCATGCAACCTAGCAATTTCCCTCATGTAAATTTATGCAATATTAGTTGTTGTATGTGTTGTTTTTACAACAACAAAATGAGCATCCTTTGTCAATTTGTCAACCACTGCCATGATTGAATCATGTTGTCTTGTTTTCCTGGGCAATTTAGTTATAAATTCAATTGTTATCACTTCCCATTTCTTCTCTGGAATTGGTAATGATTGTAGAAAACCTGTTGGGTATCTATGCTCAACCTTCACTTTCTGACATTCCATACATCTGGCGATGTAATCAACAATATCCTTTTTCATTCCTAGCCAAAAGAACTGGCTTCTTATTGCTGTAATTGGTTTCTGGTGACCAGGATGTCCAACATATGGAACATTATGCATTTCCTTTAATACCAAATTCCTAAGTTCTCTGGAACTAGGAACATAAATTCTATTTATGTATAAGTAATCCATCTTCCTTCATCTCATACTCTTTCATTTTCTGTTGTACATCTCCTTGATGTAAGATTTCCTTTGCATGTAGGTAATGTTGATATGTAACAACAACATCTAAAAATTTTCTCTTGAAGTATGATTGGTGCATACTAATAGTTGTAACATTCATGAGATGCACTCTTCTACTAAGTGCATCGACAAGTTTATTTTCTTTTCCTTAGATATGCTTGATATCAAAGTCATATTCACTTAGAAATTCCAGCCATATTGTTTGCCCGACATTCAAAGTTGGTTGTTCAAAAAGATGCTTCAGACCACTGTGTTTTGTTCTCAATTCAAATATCTTTCCCATGAGATAATGCCTCCACATATTCAATGTGTGAACAATGGAAGCAAGATCCAAGTCATGTGTGGCATAGTTCCTCTCATGTTCCTTAATCTTTCTGGATTCATAACCAACGACATGTCCATTTTGAGCGAGGACTCCACCAATCCCTTCCTTACATGCATCTGTGCATACCACGAAACTTTCATTTGGGTCAACAATCTTTAACACATGTGCACTAGTAAGTAATTCCTTCAACAAATTAAAAATCTCTTCACACTTAGATGTCCATTCAAATTTCATTCCCTTCTTTTGCAAAGAAGTGATGGGATGTGAAATCATAGAGAACTTTGCTATGGACCTTCTGTAGTAACCAACTAACCCCATAAAAGATATGACTTCTGAAACATTCATGGGTATTGTCTATCCTCTAATGGCTTCAATCTTCTCTGGATCCACTGCTATACCTTGTTCTAAAATAATGTGTCCCAAGTAATGGATATGTTCTTGGTAAAAATAACACTTACTCAACTTGGCATATAATTTATGTTCTCTCGATACTTGCAATACCAGTCTTAGGTGATGTTCATGCTCCTCTTTAGACTTAGAATATACAAGTATGTCATCCAAGAATACCATGACAAACTTATCCAAATAATTTATGAATATGTCACTCATTAAGCACATAAAGACAGTCGGCGCATTGGTCAATCCAAATGGAACCACTATGAATGCATAATGCCCATACTTGGTTCTAAAGGATGTCTTATGGATGTATTCTTCCTTGATTCTTACCTGATGGTATCCTGATCTCAAGTCTATCTTTGAAAATATCTTTGCACCTCTTAGCTGATCAAAGAGGTCATCAATTCTGGGTGGAGGATATTGGTTCTTCATAGCGGACTTATTCAGCTGTCGAAAGTCAATACATAGCCTCAAGGTCCCATCCTTCTTTTTGACGAAGAGTATTGGTGCTCCCCAAGGTGAAACACTTGGGTGTATGTACCCTTTCTTCAACAATTCCTCCAACTGCATTTGTAATTCTTTTAACTCTGGTGTGCTCATTCTATAAGATGTTTTTGACACCGGGGCAACTCCTGGAACTAAATCAATAGAGAAATCTATTTCCCTTTTTGGTGGAAACCTTGGTATTTCCTGGAATACATCTTCAAATTCTTGTAGTACCGTAAAATCTTCAAGGCTTGGCCCCTTTGTCTTTTCTGGCTTCTCCACATGGGATGCATACAACTGACACCCTTTTATGAAACATCTCTTCAGCTGTGAGGCTGGAATCTCCCTTATAGAGATGGGTCTTGGTACACCTTTCACAGTGCTTTGTTTTCCATCTCCATCAAGACATGTAAATGTCTTTCTATGACAATCTAAGACAACATGATGCTTGTCCAACCAATCCATTCCAATTAAAATATCATAAGATCCCAATGGTATGATATTTAGATAAGCACTAGTATTCACACCATTAAGGCTTATGGAACAACCTCTCACCATATCATGGATTCTCCTTTCGGTTCCAGTGGCTAGCTAAACCAAACTTGATTTCCCAAGATTACTTTTCTCCAAATGAAAACTATCCACTATCTTAGGATCAATGTAACAATAACTTGCTCCTGAATCAATTAAAATAACAACAGGATGATTAATGATCTTACCTTCCACCTCGATCATGTTGGATTGGTATTCTTCTTATCAATCATCTAAGGCTGCATAAATTCTTCCCATGTCTTCGACTGTTGTAGCCTCTTGGATGTTGTGTAAAATCTTCACTCTATCCTTTCTATGTGGGCAATCCTTGTACATGTGATATTCCTTGCATCCCCAACATTGGATTAGTGGTCTTCCCCTTTTTCCCAAGGAGTCTTCTTTCTTGGATTCATCCTTAGCATACTGATCTTGATGATTTTTATTAGGCTCATTTATATTGAAAGGAGGTTTGAATCCCTTCTTCCTCTGATCAGAATTCTCCTTCTTCTTATCCTTCCAAGATTTCTGCATGGACTCTCTGCCCTGGCCTTGCTCATACAGGTACTTAGCCTTCTTGATGGTCTCAGTCAAGGTCTTGGGCTCATCATACCGAATCTTTTCTTTATAAAAGGATGGTTGTCCACTCAAAAACCTTTGTATTTTCACATTTTCATCATTTATAAACCCAACATACTTTAATAACCCCAAGAACTTCTTCTCATATTCTGCCATGGACATGCTTCCCAACCAAAGTTCAAAGAACTCTTGCATTTTCTTGTCATAGAAATTCTCTTAGAGGTACTCCTTTTGAAAATACTTCTTGAACTGCTTCAAAGTGATCCTATTCTCATTAATATGTTCAACTTGCTTCAGTTGATCCCACCACATAACAACTTTCCCATGTAAATGGTAGGTGACAATTCTGGCTTCTAGGTTTGATGAATAGTTATGCAATTGGAAATATCTCCTGATTCAAATAAACCATGCTTCGGAATCATCCCCCCTTTCTCTTTCACCATCAAAGGATGGTGGCTTGAGCTTCCTCGACTCTCCTTGCAAACTGTCCACTTCATGTCTCCTTCTTTGGTGCCTAACGGGAGACACCTCTAGACTACTTATGGCATCTTCAGATGAAAAAGACCTTTTTGTTGAGTAATGAGGTGAGTGGTTTCTATGAGTTCTTCTAGCACTTCTTGAATAACCAACCTTCATGTGGTTATCTCCTCTTTCATGATACCTGCCTTTTTCCTCTTGCTTTGAGCCATTCTTTGTTTGTCTCTGCAACTGATTTAAGATATGCAACACTCAGACATTTATGATCCATATTTTATGAGCAGAACAAAGTGATTACAGATTATTAAAAGGTGCTTAACACAAAATAACAGAGATAAGTAAAACTGGTTTTCTATTCAATAAGGAAATAAGCTGAAACTGTAAAATGCAGTGGAAACAAGCTTGTTGGAATGGTGGCGGCTTATCTCTGAGAAGAGATGTGATGGTTGTGCTCATTCACAAGAAGATGATTACAATAAACATGAATGCCAAAAACCTAACCCTAGGAGATGAACCGCCAAAAGTCATGTGGGCCCCGTTTGGGTAAGTTAGTACATCAACTTCCCGGGGTCGTAACTTTTGCATACGATCTTCGTTTTAGGCGTATGATAGCCCGTTGGAAATTTATCATCGAGGAGATTCATTTTAGGGGAAATATATAAGGAACTTCCATATTTCTCCTCGTTTTCCCAAAAAAACATCGTTTAGGGCCTCAAAACGGCTTCGGAAGTGAAAAATTGCTAAAAATAGTAAATTGCCAGAAAACTGTTTTGAGCTAGTTGAAAAAGGTGGGTGGCCACCGATATCCACCTGGATCAATTTATCTGACTTTTCTATCTCATCAACCTCTCATTTTCTACTTTGTAGCTTCACACTTCTATTTTCAGGCTTCTCACAGTTTCTAGCAATTTTTCTTGCTCCCCTCGGCCCTTGCGTCCATTGGATTCTGTCTCTGCATTGACAACTCTGGTATTGTGGCCTTCAACCTCTTTATCATGGTTGGAGGCTCCCTTACGTTCTTCCATTTATTCAATTCACATGATGAACTGATATATTTAAACCCCTTAATTCTGCAAAATGTGCAAGTGACCATTTTGTCAGAGTTAAGCATATGGTGAACAAAATTTGCCAAACAATGTTACAGGTCCTTTCAATTCATGCAGAATATATATATATATAACGCATCCGTGCTATACTTTGGTCGATACAGAATTCAATTATGCATCGACGCTTCCTTCAAACCATGTCTCGTGTGACAATGGTTTGAAACCACGACTTAGTTCTTCCTTAGTGCCTCACAGGGGTAATTTTAAGGATGGAAATTTATATTAAAATGTAGAAACCCGGGCTAATCTTACTAGTCCTTAATATGCAAAATATAAAAATATTGGCGATAGTTTTGTAAAAATATTCAAATTTCTAAGGATTTTATATAGTTTCTATAATTTTTTGGCGTTTTTTAAGGTAAAATGATTTTATTCTATGGAATTTGGGCGAATTGTTTTTATAAAAAATGGAAATTGGCAAATATGTTTTTGGAAAAAACCATGGAAAATTAGCCCATTTGCGAAATTTAGCCCCTAAAATCATCTATGGCGCCTCGCTCTGTGTCCTTTCACATGGGGAATCGTGCTAACCACATAATCGAGTGTTGGTTTACCTCCCAGGCCCTTTTTACCTTATCACGAGACCTGAGCGGGGACCAAGTCCTCCGAGATTTGGCCTTCGGCTATTCAGTGTTGTCAACTTCCAATTCCTTCCAGAGCTACACTTCGCTGAAGTCTCCCCTAACTCCACCAACAAGGATCGGAGGGTCAAGACTTGATCTCCCGTCGAATGGATGACCCCACCTCCTAGCTAGAGGCTTCAATAGAAATCGATGGTTGTGACTTAATCAAGCGTTGAGATGGACGGTTCTCGACCAATTTAGAAATTCGACGCTCTGGGGCTATGGGACGTTCAACTCCCATGCCACTCAACTCCTCTGGAGTGACAATCCGTCAAAGTATTTACCCTGCTCCTCCACTTCTTAATCCAATGGTTGAGAAAGGTCCCGAATGAATCCTAGATCGACGGGTTGCGTGCCTTTGTGACTTTGGGCTTCAGGATTTGAGGCTTCTCACTCCAGATGAGCCCCATACTCCTGAACTATCGAACTATGAAGTGGCAAGGTTCTGAAGCTCCAAAGATTCACTATCCTTCCACCCTTACTAGATCTAACGGTCCTCAACACTCACGAAGTCCGCCCCTCCATCTAACAGTCAACGAGACTTCAGGACTCCAACACTCTGGGACTCCAGGTTATAACAATTCATCAAAGTCTAAAAACTTGAAGTGAAAAAACCCGAAGTGGTCCATGCCATATGACCATGATCAACGGTGGGGATCCCTCCGTACCTCCCATCAGATTGGATGGTTGGTGGGGCTTTGCGACTCTGGCCTTTGGCAGTTCAGGCCTAGCCTGCTTACCAATATAGCCGAAGCAGTGAAATTTTGAAGTCCTTCCTTCTATGCTTGGCTTCGATCAACGGTTGATGATCGATCCGTCATATCTGACGGTTGGGACTTAATTCTTACCCCAACCTCCTATTCACCTCCATTGGACGACCCCTGTTCACTTGCCCTCCGATCCAACGGTCCAAATCTCTCTTGATCCCATGGTTGTGATCGTTCTTGAATTTGAAAGGGATGGTCACAATCCTTCAATCCCTTACTAAGGATCTCAGACATTCTAGCTTCTACGCGGATTTTGCAGCGCCAATCCTCCCGAACTTCATGACTTCAAGGTCCTAAATCAATCTCAACCACAAGATCTTGTCCAATGGATCCGGCCCATTCTGGCCTGGTATTTCAACCTGTATCTCTAATACCAATCTGTAACATACCCAACCACCCACAAGACGAGCACACTAACTTCCAATCCTTCTCTGGACTAATTCGACCCATGTCCTATCTTTAAATAACAAGGATGCATGAAAGATTCACATGCATTGATCAAGATTGATGCTAAACAAAAAATAAATGAAGCATACGACATGCACAACAATAACCAGCAAGCATGCATACTTTAAATATTAAATTCAACGATAATTAAATACACAACAGAATAAAATCATACATAGCTAAATAATACTATAACAGAAAGAACTTATATTTAATAAAAGAGACCACTGATTGGTTGTATACCAAGGACGTTCCACCCAAACGTAGACATTGTTGTTCCAAGTCTCAACAACAATGTCACCCCCGATCCAGGGCTATGAATCCACAAGGACGGTTTGAGAGTATTACTCGGCTTCCCAAACCAATCAGCACTCAAGATCTCACAGGCTTCCCAACACCCACAACAATCCAAGTACCCAACTCTCTTATAACCATCCTTCACAACCCAAGAGAATGGAACCTCTCTGATCTCTACCACGCAGTCCCTTAGGATGTCCTTATCCTTCCAAGGCTCCAGTGCAGATGGTCCAAAATATCCATGCAGAGACTCTCAAGACTCATAGTTGTGAGCAAAACTAGACACATGCCAAAGTATCTTAGACATGCATGCCTCGATTCATGGCTGGATTACAACAACAATCCCTACAACCTACAATACCATGGTTGCACTTCAACAATTCACCTTCCTTTCCCAAGCCAAGACATGCATGAGGAAAGATGAATGAGTGAAAGAATGAATAGAGTGCAATCTCCACGAGAGGGGTGAACAACGAGTAAGTGAGGGAATGAGTGAATGAGTGAGTGAGTGAAAAAATGAGTGAAGTGACCAACAATATAACAAGAACGAGAACGAGAGTGAGAGAGAGAACGAATCCCCCCAATAGACCACTGATGGTTTTATGTAATTCTTGGGAATCAAGAACCTCATGGCCTTCCCCCAAGAAGCTCATGTAATTGATTCCCCCCATTACACAAAATGGGTAATTAAAAAATGAAATAAACACTTATCCCCTGAAGCCCCCTCTCTTATGGAATCATAGCCCGCTATAACTCTAGTCCTTGTCCGTCTAACAACCAACGATGTATTTATTATTAATAATGATCAAAACATTACATTTCTTAGGCACACTGGCCTCTTTTAATTGTTTGGGCACTCTGGCCTTTCAGCAATTAGCAAATACATTATTTAATATGGGGCTCAAAGCCCGAGGTGTTACATTAGGCCAACTTAGGATCATGCCCATGGAATGGACCTGTCTTCCCTTGGAAACATGGGTGCACCAGGGAGGTTGGATGACCCCATCGACACACCCATGAGGAGTCACGATGATTGGCACAAGGAAATGCACAAGGAAAGGGGCACGCCAGTCCAAGATACATGATGGTTGATGGGCGCACATGCTCGTTTGGGTGCATTGGGTCCACGAAGGGGTGCAACGAGTCATTTGAGTGTATGGTTCACGAAAGGGAACAACACACCCAAAGGACGCAATTTTTCGCATTGGTGACCTTTACAATCCTTATAAGAGCATAAGGGTGCACAACCAAGGAAGGTAATATTTTGGCAAGAGAATTGGATAGAACAAGTCTAAGGCAAAGTTTTGAGGAAAGATAGAACTGAGGTAGAGCTATTAATATGGAAGACAAGCAGCCAAGGGTGGGACACATTAGGACATTTTTGGGAAGTTTGGAAATGCAGGTATGTTGGAGGCATGTGTGAGGAAGAACTGAAGTCCTTGTTAACTTGGTGAAGTCTACTGTTGGGCACACGTATGGGGTTCACTTCAGGAGATTGTGAAGATGGTTGTGCCAGAGAGTCTTGGTGTCACAAATCTATGTATGAGTGTCTTGGTGAGGTGAGGCGAGTCGTGTGACTCTGCCCAAGTTTGAAATCGAACCAATAATGCTCATATTGTAATTGTTTCGCAATAACAAATACTTAGTTGTATGTTAGGCATGGTTCGTGCCACCCACACTATTTATGTGTATATATCTTGTTTGTTTCACAATTGTTCTCTTGGTTTCTCATGTGCTTAGATGTATGCTTAAATGACTATGTGTTAAACTGTTAACAATATTGTCAAAGTATACAAGAGTTGAATTAGAGTAGGAGTATGAATCACCCGTAGCCTAGAACAAAGTATGGGTATTCTCTAGGTGTGTTATGAGGAAAATCACTCTAAGGCATGGGGTAAACCACAACAAATGGAATGACTGTAGAAATCAACTCCAGTCTCAAGTATGTTATATAAACAAAGATGCTAACGAGACAAGATAAATATCCTACCTCATCCAGATGTTCGATGAAGACCATTGTTGAGCACTCAACTCAATGCTATATATCTGCAACTTGTCCTCAACAACCATGATACACAAGCATATGGTTATAATATTAAAGTTAGCACATATAATAGCATAATCCATCAATATTAAAAACAAATATGGCCATGGAATAGCAATCCAAATCTTTACAAGACATTAATTGGACGAGAAAAGAGTATTTCTATTAAAATATGATTAACAAAAGTGTATGAATGAAAAACTTTTGTGTCAGCATGTCTCGTAACCGAGAAACTAAGTCCCTTCTAGATGGGCCTCCACCACTTCAATCTTCCACCAAAGGCAAACTCATATAAGAGAGACAATGAGGTTCTCCATCAAAGAGGGAAGAGTTTGGGGGTTGAACAATGTGTTCAGACTTAAAATAATAAAGGGGTGCAGACTCAATATGAAGTGAATAATTTCTCCAGAGTAACTTTGCTCTCAAAAGTTGAATTCTTCTCCCTTTCCATGGTTTGGATATGGTCCATTTATAGCCTTCAAATGGAACTGAAGGGTCGAGTCAAAATGTTTTCAGTAAATGGAAGGTCAAGGATCATGGATCTCGTGACGCGACATGGAAACCCGACACAATTTTTAATTTTGAGCACCAAACTCGATGTACGTGGGTTGTAGTGGTGCAACCTGCGTATACACATGTTGTATAACAGGTAGGGTGTGTATATGTGGAAAAATATGATTTTTAGCTCTGGGAAGTGCAAAAGGGGACTTCAAGTCTGCATAGGGAAATGGAAAATACCTTATGAGAAAGTTTCATGGGGTGAGGAAAATCTTTCGATAACAAATTCTCCCTAATGTGTGAGGTCAGAGGAGAATCTGTGATGGCCAAAATATATTATAATTCCTAGAAGTGGAGTAATGGAGACCCAGTTGGACAAAATAGTTGCTCATGAGAATATTACAATCCATAATGACTTTGTACACGTGGTTGTCAATTTGAATTACACTCCAGATCCATGTGGAAATATACCAAACAGTTGTTCATAGCCATGAATAGGCAATACAAAGTAGATACATTTCATAGGTTGTCATAGTCATGAAAAAGGACCAGTGAAAACCAGTCTCAAAATCAATCTGAAGATATCTATATACAATGGAGTACAATCTGATCTCCCATGATAACTAAAGTCATATAGGTATTGGTCCAATGAATGATAGCAACAACTTAGGAAAGCTACGAATATGAAATGATGTCTTCAAGTATTCTACATGATCTTCCAAATGTGCAAGTCTACATCATGTGAATAAAGGAGTTGAGATCGAACATAATGAGACTTCATTTGATTACCGGTCATTAAGGTATATCGTTAACAAACACGAGACAACCTACTGATAATGAAAGTAGGTATCAAGGCACTGAGTACATTCTCACAAGTGTGAATAAAGGTGTTGAGGTTGAACATTTGAAGAATCCATCGATCAAAACACATTGATGTATTCCCAACTGTCGATGGTGAGAGAACTTGCCATTGATTACTGCAAGCCTCTAGGTACTCATAGAACTCTAGGCCTCGTTTCTAGAATAGATGAGTTGAAGTTGATGGAAGGAGACCCTTTGAAAGGAGAGAATTAAGGCATCTCTCATCATTCAACACGAGGTACAAAAGCAATAGCTTCATGATTTGGAAGAGCTCATATGAATAACATGTTCATGAACCAACGATCATGTGCATTTTTCACATGCACCAGATGCAAGTAGTGGATGAAAAGACCCTCTGAATAACAACCAATAATGAAAAATGCCTACAAAGGAAAGGAAACCACCAATAAGGCTAATTGCATCCAAGACACTACACGAATCCCAATGTGTGAATAGATTTCTTGTCATCGAACATAAGGGAAACCCCCCAGTCATTGACCAATGAGGAGATGTTGATTGTTGGGTTCAAGTTTACCTACCCATAATGAAAGTAGGACCAAGGTGCATGGTAGGACCACAAATTCATGTAACTCTGAGACACACTGAAGGTATGGCCGACATGCAAAGTCAATAATTTTGAGAAGTGGATGACACAGTCTTATAGAGATCCTTTGAACAAGAGCATGAGACATATGGAAGACTCTGGTAGCATAGACTCAATGATGAAACTTTGTGATACAGGAGCCATCAATCAAACTCTCCATGGGGACTGGAAGAGTAACCAGTCTGAGGAGTAAACTCTAAGTAATGAGATCATCTTCCTAAGGTCATGCTAAACCCAAACTTTGGATGACAAGTGGATTCAAAGGGTGTTATGTTCAAAGGCGACACGACTGCTTCCAACATGAGACAATATTCTTTTCCTGCCCGTCTTTTTTTTTTCATAGACAAATGAATGCTATGATACAGAGGAGGAACAATGGAACATACCTATGCTTAATGCAAGGAGGTGCATGCAGGACATGGACACTCGGGGGAATGTTTCCTCTTAGGGTACAGGGTGTCAAGCTACAAAGGATATAAATAAGGCTTTGCTTGGATAATGATGAAAATTGTTGAGGTAATAGGATTATAACATGAAAGCGGGAACCAACAATAGGTTCAATACTGCAAACAAGAGGATGAGATGCAATTACAACTTAACTCCAAAGAATGTCCTTTTTCGTGAATTTAGTCCCCTAGGCCCGAAAAGGTATAAAACAATACCCAGGAAAACTCTTCTAGCCACTAGTGACTAGAGTATTCCTTTTTTGAAATAAGTCTACTTGGTCCGAAAAAGGGTTAAACTTACACCAAATAAACATCCTTTCAAATCCAGTAATGAGTGTGAAAGGGAAAAGTTCACTCGACAATATTTTCGAGTTTTGAAAGAGTCGAAAAAGATCTTAAACAAGACTTAGTGGGAGTCCCATGTATAGGCCAGCATGCTTATGAGTAGGAATATGAGGCTTGAATGAAAAGTCATATTGGAACTATAAGGACTCCCGGTCTTTATGGAATAATCTCAGCATGGGAACTAGATGACACAAACGTTGTAACTAGGGCACCCATGTTTGGTAAGCCTCTACCATTCAATAATGACACTTCTAGTAGCATTAATGAGGTTTGTGTCGCTAATAAATGGGTTTGTACCTAAGGCATACGGGTTACAGTCATAGGATAATGCAAAAATGCAATATGGAGTGATGACCTATCCTATATGTTGGTCAAAGAAATTATACCTTCCAAAGTGATGAACGGATGAAATGACGCTAGAAACCACAAATATTCCTGGACAAAACCACCAAAACAAACTCCTTCCACTGCACTAGTAGTCCACTAGGCAAAAATATTAGCAAAAACTATGTAAAGTGGGTAATTTTTTTCTATAAATAGTAAAAATAACTAATTTACCATACCATTTCACATTTTTACCCAAATAGTGCATTTTGGACCAAATTGCCCACGACCTTCAAGTGTCGATAGTGGGAGCTATGAGCGATGAAATTGACAATCGTATGGACCAAGTAAGTACTCTTTCCCTCCTCTTCATTTTTAGTGGTTTAGAATTTTAAATTAGTTGCAATTTTTTTAGTTTTTTAAGGCGCAATTTAGGAATTAGGGTGTACGTGGGTTGTAGTTCATCGGGTCACATACATGGAGGCATGTACATGGGAAAGGAAAATATTTCCCATGTATATGCATCCCTACATGTGACTGTTACCACAACAACCCACATACAAGTCTGCAAATTGGTTTTTTAAAAGGTTTTGACTCAAAAATGGATTTATTCTTGCAGGATGGTACTTGAATGGAGAGAAAGAGAGCATAAGTTGATGTTGCAGTGGAAAGAGATCTAGAGGCCCAATTAGCACTAAAAATATGTGGGCTTTACAAGTTTTTGTCTCTCAACGGGATGAGGGCTCAAGTGAGGCTGCTTCAAATGCTAGTGAACTTTTGGGATCCGAATACACAGGCCTTCAACCTCGACGGGCAACCATTGAGAATTGAAGTCGAGGATATTTATTTCCTTACAGGATTGTCATGTCGGGGTGAGGTGGTGAACCTCAAATTCCAGGGAGCTAGGAGTGGCATGAACATAGAGGACTACATCTCCACTCATTGTGTTGCAAGCACAGAAAAGGTAGGGAGCCAACTCCCAATTAGGGCGATCAACAACCTGAGTTTGAAGATCGTCATTCTAGTGCCTACATAGATCATGGGGTTGACCTCATTGCACCAGGCATCAAGGCCACTGATGGTCTACTCCATGGAGTGCTTATGAACCACAATGTATGATTGGTGCACCTCACTATTGGCTAACATGAAGAGCCAACTGACAAACTGCAAACTAGGTAGGAAAAGGAACTTTGGGTTCACATCTATCTTGTGTAGTTTTTTCTTTGAGCGGGTTTTAGGATTGAGCCCTAGAGTCGAGATCGTTCCACATAGACCACATGATCCAACCATGTCACATTGGATCGAGGTGATGAGGCGGTTGGGAGGTGGTAGGGTGCCAACCCCCTACAATGATGAGTTCTTCTTTTGGTGGCATCGATAGGTGATATCCCTGGATGACTACCCTTATGTAAAGATCGACTATAGAGGAGATCCAGACATGCCATTGCCACTGAGTTCCACCTATGGTGATATAGGTATGAAATATTTTAATATATTTCATTTTTTGTGTTTTTTCAAAGAGAATAAAAACGCAAATATTTTTGGATGGTGTCTAGTATTGAAAATTACTTTATTGCGCAGATGTGGGTCTGCGCAGATGTGGGTCCGCGATGACCAAATTGATTCCCACGACATCACCGGAGGAATCGAGGAGATGAGACGAAGGGAGGATATGTGGTTAGAGTGCTTCAAAATGCACAGGGGAACCTGTCTCGTTTGACGCATAGGATTCCTATGGTTCAGGTAGAGGATTTGTCGAAGGTTATGCAGCGACAAGTGGTGGGTGTGCCCCATGTGTGGGTGTAACTCTTCTGACATCTCGCAAACACCGTCATATATTATCATGATATACATCCGACACCACAGGCGTTGATTCCATGGTCATTGTGTCTACTAGCCATATATGTATTTTGAGCATGTGAGCCCCAATTTTCTACTATGACACCATATTTTTGGAGAGATGAAATGTAAAAAACATTGGTCTTTGACTTTACTTATATATTACAATGTGTACATTGGTGAATGTGTTTTCTTTACTTTAGTTACGTGACAAATGCCAATATAAAACATAATTAACATATGCATTGGATACATAATTATAACTTCTAGCTATGTGATTATAAGTAATAAAATCAAAATGTCATTTCAAAAGTCGTACCCATAGGAATCGTCTGAGTAGAGTACGGTCTCGCACATGGTAATTTTTGTTCAATTGACATACTACTAACTGGGATTCCAGGCAAACTTCCAAAGATCTAATACCATATGAAATGACATCACATAAAATCTCTATCATGACGCTATATTCAGCCATATTATTCATTTATGGCCCTAAAAAAATGCCACCTGGAGACACCAGTTGACCCTCAGGTGAATAAATGACCCAAGTGACGGAAGCTATGTTCTGTGTATGACAAGTGGCACCGTCTGCGAATCCTAAGTAAACTGAAGATTCCGTTGACATCTGCCAACCAAGGGAAAACTCGATAAGCAAGCCGATGACACAAAGGAAAAGATATATACACTAAGATACACTAGTATACAAAGAGTTACGCCCAATCTTGGGGCTCAAGCATAATATCTTTTCAAGTAGAGCCCATTTCTGGGCTCAGCCAGCATATTCCCTTCTTAATCTTCTAATTTGTAGGATCCTTTTTCTAAAACACGTCGCTTGGTATAAGGACCATGCCACATGGGGTTGAACTTTTTTGACCCCAATGGTTCTTTGGCTTGGTCATACAAGAGGACCAAGTCACCCTCAACGTACTGCTGAGGATAAACAGACTTATCATACTGGACCTTGACACATCGTTTATTCGCTTCGATAGTCATAGAGGCATCTCGACGTTGCTCATGTAGGCTCTCTAGGTGTACGGGGTGTTCTTTGAGATCGGAAGTGTCAGGTAGGATCTTAACTACCAGTCTAAGAGAAGGGATTTCACATTCAATAGGAAGGATCAACTCTACACCGTGTACTAACTGAAAAGAAGAAAAAATGGTGGAAGTCTTAACCAAGGTTTAGTATGCCCAGAGCGCAGGGTAAAGCATGAGATGCCAGTCAGATTTTCTCTGGCTAACAGTTTTTTGTAAAATGGTCTTGAGAGACTTGTTCACAACCTCTACTTGTCCATTTTCCTAGGGATAGTAAGGGGAAGAATGACCATGTTTAAACCCCAGTTTCGATGCTAACTCTTTCATCATTTCGTTCTGAAAGTGACTACCATGATCAAAGACAATCTCACTCGGGATTCCGAACCGGTCTATAATTTGATTGAACATGAAAAATGATGCATTCTTACCATCAGATTTAATTATAGGCATGGTCTCTGCCCATTTAGTAAATTAGTCTACGTGCATGATAATGTGTTGATGCCCCCCATTTGAAGCTAGGTTGCAATCCACAAAATCCAACCCCAACTTAGTGAAGGGATCAACGATGAAGACCGGGTGAAGAGGGGATGGAGGCGAGCACATCTTCTGAGTGAACACCTAGAAGGGGTGACACTTCTTGACCGCTTCGACACAATATTTAAAAATAGACAACAAAAAATAACCAGCTCAAAATATTTTCTGGGTTGTTGCAAGCCTGGATAGATGACCACCACAAGCCTCATTGTGACAATCATTAAGAACAGACTCAACCTCTTCGTGAGTCAAGCAATGACGCAAGATATTATCTATGCCTCGATGATACAAAGTGTCGCTGACGATAAGATAGTTTTTAGCTTGATACCGTATACGTCGCCAATCGTCTCTCGAAAGATGTTGAGAGAGCTTCAAGGTTTGAATATAGATCAAAATGTATCCATACTAAGGGTCTGACGAAGAGATAGGGAAAATGCGTTCATCCATGAATGAATCAACATGAATGACGTCCTCATCTAGTTGAGGTAGTTTCGATCTTAACTCTGCAAAACTAGCGATTTCTTGGATTTTGCCAAAGTAAAATTGAGGTCAAACTCTTGCAAAATGATAATACATTTATTGTATTTTCCCCCTATGATACACCTAGTAAGGACGTATTGAAATGGGTTTACATCAACAACTACGATAGTTTTGAAAATAATTATATAGTGTCGTAATATTTGAACCGCGTGTATGACATCCAATGCTTGCTTCTCAACATTAGAGTTTTTGAGTTCAAGGCTGACTAAGGTAGTAGACGACATGCTCATGGAGCTCATCATCCTCCTAAACTAGAACCATACCAACCATCCCTTCGGACGTGACAATATAAAGCAAGTAATCTCTACCATAGTCTGAAGGCTTCAACATAAGCGTCGATACCAAGGCTTTCTTAAGAGCATCAAAGGATTCTTGGGTTCGCTCGTCCCATATAAACATAGTGTCCTTATTCAAGAGACGCATGAAACCCTTAGTAATATTGGCATAGTTTACTATAAACCGATGTAAGAAGCTAGATTTCCCCCATAAACCTTGAAGTTGAAGAATGTTGCGCGGGGAAGGCAATCGAAGTATTGCCTCAACCTTCAAAGGATCCACCATGATCCTAGTCTCAGAAACTAAGAATCTTAAAAGACGACCCGACCTAACGCAGAAGATGCACTTGTGAGGGTTTAAACAGATGCGATAATACCAACATCTCTCAAAAACTAGTCGAAGGTCGGTAGAGTGATCCACTCTATTGCGAGAGTGAGCAACAAGATCATCGAGGTAAACTTCGAATATATGCTTTAGATCATGAAAAGTGAAGTTCATGGCTCATTGGAAGGTTACTCCAACATTTTTTAGGATGAAAGGCATTTTTCGGTATGCGAAAGTACCCCAAGGACAAATAAATGTCGTCTTATGTTAATCCTCAGGTTTGATATGAATTTGATTGTATCCTAAAAATCCGTCCATAAAAGATTAAACTTCGCTTCCCACACACTCATCGAGAATCTGATCAATGAAAGGTGTCAGGAAGTTGTCTTTAGAACTCTCCTTATTCAGGTCTTGAAAATCCATACACACACGGACAGTTCCTTGCTTCTTATTCATGGGAACAAGATTGGATACCCATTCATTTAAGGGAGCTGGGTAGATAAAACCAACATTAAGAAGTTTCTCCACCTCTTCCTTAATAGGAGGGGCCTTCCTAGGATTAATGGCTCTAAGTTATTGTCTAACAGGTTTAGCATCTGGGTAGGTTTTAATCTCATGTTCGATAATACGAGGGTTGATTCATGGCATCTCCTCATATGACCAAGCGAATACATCACATAATTATTGAAAGAGCTTGGTGTAGATCTGAATTTCTTCAGGCGAACAATCCGCGCCGATATATACATTTTCAATTTTACCAGGAACAAGAGAGATGTCGATCGTGACAGTAGGAGAAATACTCACCATGTTTCCCTTGACATAAATATCGTGCGTATCTAGTGGAACTACGACGTGACCGACTATCTTGCTCAAGGTAGATCTAAAATCATCTTGTTCGATCCTAACAAGCTCTAGGAGGAAGTAAGAGTGATGATGAATATCATCCCATGGCCTATCAGAACCATTCATGGCCTCTAAGATTGCCTCATCCGAAGGTAAAGTATCATCGAGGAAATCATGTGAGGAAGACGATGAAGTGGCCCATACGGGCTGAAGAACAGGATCCTCCTCATCCGTCTACAAGGATACATGATTTGGGTCGACAATAGATTCGAGAAAAACCTGATACGCTATCTCTGCCATTGACAGTGGAATTTCCATTCCAATATGTGACTGACCTTCATAAGACATGTTCGGGGAAGGTAGGGTCCAATGATCGTTAAAATATGAAGTGCAGAAAGGAACAAACCTCATTTACAAAGAAGACCTACTAGACATGACATAAATGTGATAAATTGGTGCCACTAAATCAAAGGTACCCATAAGGGAGGAATACATTTTGACACAAATATCCTTAGTTGTTAGCTGAGAATTGTCTATCACGAGGATCGAAGGTCCAACCGATGTGTCGGGACTAGCATGCGCAAAGGATAATTGATCAATCGTCGTGATTTTCCCTTCATGAGGAAAACATAAAGTATGCAAAATAGACGATGCGACTGCATTCATAGCATAAGTCCAGTTACACCCTAGTAATAAGTTATAGTCGAGGAGCACATCAACCACCTCGATATCCACCTCCATTGTCTTTCCACATAACTAGACCGGAAAGGTAGGAAGAATATAGTGGGGACGAAAATAACGACCATCAAATGCGGTCAACATAGTCGGAGATTGAGAGAGGGTTGGAAGGCCAATGGATTTCCAACATGTTAGAGACATCACGCACATTGCAGTGCCTTCATCAATAATAGTACGTTTGATGGAATACTTTGAGTAATCCACATGGATTTGAAAGGCCACGTGGTAAGGCAAGCGTGGTTTCACATCCATGACGTCAAACTTGATAACCTTAGAGCCACATGTGTATAGAGCTCCTAATGCAGATAACAAGGCAATCCCCCATGAAGGACATGTCTAGAATACCTCCAAAGCCGACATCACACACAAGATTTGACCCAGATCTTTGACAATAGAGTAGTTTTGGGCAACTATAGCATTAGGGTTGTGGGTAGAGTGTTTGATTACTCCTTTCAGAATACGAGGCAGAGGCTTTGGATTTTTGATCTGCAAAGGCGTTTCTGAAGGAGGGGGAGACTCTAGACCTAGAACAACCTATGAAGAACTGTAATCACGAGACCGAGTGGCTACATTAATCTGAGACTTGACCATATTTACACATATATGGTCACCTTCATGCGCCGGTGGGTTTTGATTCCCACTTGCTGCATTTATGGAATTAAAGGAGCTCGATACCATATTCAGATTATGCAGAAAAGGATTAGTCAGCATAGTGGGTGGTAGAGATAAGAGCCTCACAACTTCCTTGAGTTTGGGGCACAATTGGGTAAGGTGATCATTAGTATAAAGCTTACAAGGGAATTTTACCTTCCGCCTCTCTTTCTTCCCTCACCAACATTATTGTTAGATATATCATTGTTAACGTTGTCCTTGGGTTTATTATTATTATTATTCCTCTCACCCTTATGATTGTTACCACATCCTTTATTTTTATTCCCTCCTGGTTGTTGGTTACCATTCGGGTTGGTCGACGACTGTACAGAATGTACATTCGCCGACTGAGTGGGAGTGGAGGAAACAGACAAAGATTTTCCTCCTACATACTGGCTTAGAGACACCTCTTTCAACTGGTTCGTCACCAAGTCTGTAGACTTAACATTTGTGGAGCCTATAATTCCATCAGCATGAGGCTCGAGCTTTTTTCTAGGGTCGTAGTTTGACCTCGACGCGTCAGGAAGAATTTCATATAACATCCCAGATTGAGCATATATGAGATCTAACTGTTGGGATTTAAAAATCGCTTCTTCCTCAGATGTTACCCTGGATTTAAAAACATCCTTCGAAATATAAGGCAATAGGGACTTAAGAAACCATTCCAAAAGGAACTCTGGAGGAATGTAGGCTTTGATCAACCTCTTTCGTCTACGCCACTCTTGTATGTGATCCGAGATATGGGTGGCTTTGTCCTGGCGGAGGGCCAACAAAAGTTCTATGCCGACATCGTAACAAACCGACAATTGGAAGTGGTTGAGAAAGACTAGAACCATCTGATTAAAATTCTCGTACGTTCCCCCCGATAGTTCTATGTACCATTTCGCTGCAACCCCCATGAGGGTGCGTTGAAACAATATTAAATGAATAGAATCATCGTTAAGGGAATTAGAAGAGCACCAAAGATAAAAAGTAGTGACGTGATCACCAGTATCCTCGCCGGTCTTTCCTTCAAATTTTGGAATATCCGAAGGAAGCTTGTTGGGGACGGTGGGCCATGTCAGGTCATGATGCACCAGGTCATTCATTAATCTTGACAAGTCTAGAAAATTAAGCATGGCTAGAAAAGGGAGTCGGGGTTCCATCATCTGGCCCAAAGCTCCCGAGAAATATTGATGTTGGGGAATCACAACCCATCCAGGGTTCTGGTATGCACCATGGCCCTGTCTGGGATTGTAAATCCCCCCTCCAAATTGATTCATAAGGGGTTGGTTGGGCACCATTCCATTAGGAATGTTATAATGAGGGTTGTAAATATTTCCCTCAGCTGGAGTAGCTCTAGGTTGGGGGTTGCCCAAAGTATGAAACTAACCTCCCCCGTGTGGAAATCTGGAGGATAGAGGTGGATTTGTCATGCCAAACGTGTTGGTCGAAATCAGTATGGAGGAGGTAGGTGTAAAGGATGAAACATAAGTAGGATTTTGTCTGCCTGGTTGATTACTCCATCCAAGAGCATTAAGACTAGGATTGGACCGAGGGTGAAAAGGAAGTCAGCTTCCAACCATAGGAGTTATTTGGGGAATATGAGAACCACCAAATGAGAGTGGAATATGTGGAGGAGCCATGCCCCCAATTCCAATACTAGGATTTGTATTAGTTGTTGGAATGGAGGCTGAAAACTGCGATGTGAGATTCGACATACCATAAGAGAAAGGGCTAGAGGCCGGAGGAATGCAGTGACTATTGTACCTAGGTGTACCAAAAATAGACCCAAAAGGGTTTGTCACTATCGGTTGAGTAGCAACCATAGGTTGGATAGGAGTGATGACTGGAACCTCTAACACTACAACCGTAGTGGTCAAAGGCGTAGAAGGAGTTCCATTAACTATGATAGGTATGGGAGTCAAAGGACTCCCAATATCTTTCTCACCCGACTTAGTACTCATACTTGTATGATCACAAGTCTGGTAGGTGGAGATGTGTGTACCACGTTTGATAACTTTATGTCTTTTAGAAGGAAAAGACTCAAGGTGCAGTGGTAAATTCAACAAACGGTGAGACCTGCAAGGAAGCGGGTCTGACTCCACGATGACTCAAGACTCTATATATAAAAAACAAATCCTAAGGCCAACTAACAATCAAAGAACACACCAAAATAAACAAAAAGGCCAATATGCACACAAACATGATATAATGGTTGAAATGGGCCTCCCTCACTAAAGTAGGTATGTCACGCACAAGAGGGGTCTGAGTCTCCCTTCAAAACATCATAGGTATCATAATTAGTTATAAAGGCCCTCGTGGGCTTAACAGTGCAGTTGGTCAAATCCCCCCGGAGAAGGAATCCTCCATAAAGGTTGTATGTTATCCGACCCTTATCTGACTCAGGGTACCTGTAGAATAACCCCTGTAAGTAACCTATGTGGCTACCTATGTCAAGCAACTAAAGCCACCACGATATAACCAATGCGTAGGAGAACAATTGTAAGTTAGGTCCATCGTATGGGCAAGGTAACAAAGCCCGAAATATTGAAAGAACCGCCTCTCACAGATGTAAAGGTACTAGAAAGACCCCCATATACGAATAGATCCCTAGAAATATCTCTGACGCTAAGAAGGTATTAGAGGGATATCCCTGCAACCAACTTCGCGTGACCTTGTGCTTAACTCTGGTGTGAGTGGAGCCTCTTGACGTCGCCAATTATACAATGGATTTCACCACTCCCTTAGTTAGACACATATGTTGAGTTTAATAGCCTTGGAGAAGTTTACTCACACAATCTTATTCCAAGGCTCTGTATCTTAATCTAGGTTGTGTACCCTGAAAAATAAAATCATTTCTAATCAATTTTAAATTTATCAGCATTACTTTTAGTGGCTTTGTTTACTCAAAAGATGTGGTCGTGAAACTGATGATGTTATGACTCAGCAAGTAAAAGAAATGAATATGAACATAAAGCTAAGTCCTAAACTTAAATTCTCAAAAAATGATTAGCTTTTCAAAATGCAACTTTCAATTCAACTCTGCAATTTCAAATAAGATGCAATCTTTCCATACATGTATCAAGACCAATAATAAGAACCCAAAATATCAAATGCTATAATGCAAAATGTATATTTTTTTTTGTATTTTCAATGAAAATGCAAGGACTGAATAACAACTAGATATATAGACCCTATTGTAAGTAAAAAGAGACAAACCAAGCAGGATATCAAGAAGCAAACACTCAGCCCAAGATGCAAGGACAACCAATGAAAAAGATGATGAGATAGAAAAACCGCCCAAAAATTCAACCAAAGAAAGGTTTCCTATCACTCTACAGGCACTCAACAGTTATGATAGAGACCCAAGAAGACTCAACAACCATCAAAACTTACCCAACAAACACCAAACTCAACAATCAAGCAAACAATATTGATGTACAAGTCTGTTTAAGCAAAAACCGCGTATGTACATGCTCTATAGAATGACAACTCGCGTATGTATGTGTCTGTCAAGGGAAAAACAATGTATATGTATTAAAGCACTGTCAGGTTAAGGATAAGGCCAAGGAACTCCGATTCAAAATGAAAATAGGTTGTCAAACAATCGAACAACAAGGAAACTCAAGCTAACCGAGAGAAATCAAAGGAGAAAAATACTCCAAACCCCCAAAAGAAGATTCAATCCCTAGTATGGTCGCTAATTTTGTTACAAGGAAAATTACTCTATGAATGACTGCAGAAATCAACTCTAGTCTCAATTATGCTATATAAACAAAGATGCTAACAAGACAAGATAAAGAGCCTACCTCGTCCGGACGTTTGATACAAACCACCGTTGAGCACTCGACTCAAAGTTATATACCTGCAACTTGTCCTCAACAACCAAGATACACAAGCATATGGTGATAGTATATAAATTTAGCACATACAATAGCATAATCCATCAATATTAAAAACAAATATGCCCATGGAATAACAATTCAAATATTTTCAAGACATTAGTTGGATGAGAAAAGAGTATTTTTGTTAAAATATGATCAACAAAAGTGTATGAATGAAAAAATTATGTGTCGGCATGTCTTAGAATTGAGAAACTAATTCCCTTCCAGCTGGGCCTCCACCACTTCAATCCTCCACCAAAGGCAATCTCATATAAGAGAGACAATGAGGTTCTCCATCAAAGAGGGAAGAGCTTGGGTATTGAACAATGTGTTTAGACTTAAAAGCATAAAGGGATGCAGACTCAATATGAAGTAAAAAATTTCTCCAGAGTAACTTTGATCTCAAAAGTTGAATTCTTCTCCCTTTCCATGGTTTGTATATGGCCCATTTATAGCCTTCAAATGGAACTGAAGGGTCGAGTAAGAATGTTTCCAGTATATGGAAGGTCAAGGATCATGGATCTCATGACGTGACATGGAAACCCGACACAATTTTTAATTTTGAGCACCAAACTCAATGTACGTGGGCTGTAGTGGTGCAACCTGCATATACACATGTTGTATAACGTCTAGGGAATTTATATGTGGAAAAATATGATTTTTAGCTCTGGGAAGTGCAAAAGGGGACTTCAAGTCTGCATAGGGAAATGGAAATGGCCTTTTGAGCAAGTTGCATGAGGTGAGGAAAATCTTGCTATAATAAGGTGAAGAGGTGTATTATGGGTAGAGTTTCTTGGTGTTGCCAAGCAACCAAGTAATAACCTTCGAGGTGCTACATGCTCTCAGGAGGTGAATGATTGCAAGATCTGAACATGTGTCCTATGGGGTTGTGACAATTGGGAATTTAAAAAAAAAAAGGTGAATGAGATGCTACAATCATAGAGTTCTCATTCAAAATATTTGTCATTTAGGTAGGCTGTAAAGACCAATACAATATTCCTATCACATTGCATGAAGGAAGCTTTGATGGATTCAAAGCAACAAGCTTAGTAGTTGCATGCACATATTGTTTATAACCTTGTTATTTACATTTGGTGATAGAGTATTTTAATGCATTGAAGATAATTTGAAATACATTGATGAGTGCAAGAATTTTAATATTGGATTTCTCTACAAGAAAAAACATGAATGGTAAGAGGTGTATTACTTTGTTTCTTTGGGTTAAGTTTGCTCCTCTCCCTTATGCTTTTGATGTTAAATATATGCTTTCTATTTATTTTTTAATAGTAGTCCCATATTTTTAATGGATGTTGTAATGTGAAGGTCAAGGAGGGCTTGTAAGCATTGCAAATTTCTCTTAGGCTCCTAGACTCCCCCCATAAAGCTACATCAGATTTTATTTGTTTGAATCTAGGTGAATTTATTTCATTCCTCCTGGATTTAAACTCACGAAAGACAAGAGTTAATGGTTTACCATATTTCTTTTAATTAATCGACATACCTTTTTCTAATTGTAGGGAATGTGCTGAATTGAATTCTTTAATCACTACTTTGTTGATCTTGTTTTGCATATGAATTGTTATGTACACGTGATAGATTGCTTACACTTTCCTATGCAATACAAAATAAATATGACCTTTCATTGTTGTTCATTTCTCATTTAATTTAATTCTCATTCATTAAAATTTATTCTCATCTAGTTTAAAACAAAGGATTGTTATGCTAAAACTAATGAGCTTTCACTTGTCTCTTTGGGATTTAATATCCAAACTTCTCCTTTCATTTTAATGGAGGCTAAGGTAATATCTTGTCTTTTCCCTCTCATTTCTTAGTTACCATTCATAGTTTATTTTAAAGCTAAAAATGTTTTATTATCTTTAATGGAGGGTTGTGTATGTATAGGACTATAGCAAATGATTGAACAAAGGAAGAAGAATGGAGGAGGAATGCTTGTTGGAGATCCATTGGTAATTGAAAGCTCTTCCCTTTCAACAAACTTTTTGAGTTGTGTCCAACAAGAGGGTGGAACCATCATCAAGCTATCTCTTGCATTCAAGCTTAATAAAAAGTGCACCCAAAAGCAAATGCAGAGATTACCTTAAAAAGTAGCAAAGTTGCAAATTAGATAAATCATTCAAGTTTTTCTAATTGTCAAAGTAAAAGTGATATGCAACTGGTAGGAATATAGCCCATTCATCTCACCAACAAGGTCTTCGATGCAGAATTACAATAATTGATGTCTTTGCACTTCACAATTAAGCTGAGAACATGCTTCACCAAGAAGGATTCACAGCGATGAATGAAGGGATATGTTCAACTCTTGACACAAAGCTTCTTCAATACGAATTTGATGCCAATAATGGAAATCTATGTTCTATTTTATGGTTTGACTACTTGGCTACTTGGTTTGTTTGCTTATGGTTCCAAGGTCAATGCCAGTTCCAAACTTTGTTTATGAAAACATTTCAAGTCCAACACTCAATACACCTTATAAGACTGAGATGCATTCAAGACAATATACATTCATACTTGCATATGTGGATGTTATAAGTTACACATTACACAAGCATTATAAATGGTGGCATAGTGTCCTTAATATATATCCTATGCATAACCAAGGGTATTTTAATTCTATATGTTCATACAACAATGCACTCCATGTCTTTTTCCACGTGTACAAACACAACACTTCAACCAACTACTTAGCCATAGCATATGGCTTGATTTATAGTGTCAAAGAACACAATCAATTAAGAATGTTGTTATGGGTGAATTACATAGTGCACAAACTGCTATTTTATACTAGAGATTAAGAAACCCATAATTAAAGTGCCCAATTAACTAAACCAACATTGGAACTATATTGATCCCATTCACACAAGCATTTAAACACATTCAACTTGGAGATTACCCTGGGAACCTAAATGGGAAAACCAAGATTTGATGGCTTCTATTCATGCTCATGAATTGTTAGAAATGGGAGTTGTACACTCTTGGTTAGAGAGTTTGGGTATTCTTGCTCATTGGTGGTATTTTGCAAATTGTTTTGTCTCATAGAAAATATTTGTTCCACATGGACAAGCTTAGAATCCTCTTCATCCTTCAATCTTTGAGTAGTTTGCTTCCTTCTAGGTCCTAATTCTTCTGCTAATGTGTCCTTCTTCCCAAGCTTCATTTTTTCCAACTCTCTTTGATTATTTTTGCATCAAGAAAGCATTCTTTATAATATTGTTTTCTTTAATGCCAACAATCAAGTGATTCGTTTAATCTTCTAGTGGCCTTTGGCCTTTGGTCTTCAGTTGAACCATTGAATTCAAACTTTTCAAAGTTTGGAGGAGGGTTATTTTGGATCACACCTACCAATTCACAAGATTTTGGTCCCCAAAATCTTCAAATCAGAGGTGAATCATGTTGTTGTCTTCTCCAACAAACTTCCTAGTCTTAGTATTCTTGTAGAAATTCCATCCAAAATTGAAGAAATGTCTTTTGTAGCATATTTCCTTGAACAATTGCCACTCCTTGGTCTACAAGTGTGAAATTCTCTTATTTATCCTTGACCTTGAATCCCAAACTTGTCTCTTGGATGCACAATTTCTGGGATGAAGTTATCGATTAAACCTTCAACACTTGCCTTCCCAATGTCCAATTAACTTGCAAGGCTGTAAAAAATTCTTATGATTGTGTGGGCTACTTTGCATTCTCTTTTTATTCATTTTCTTATTTTTGTTTTTTTGGCTTGAAAGATTAGCCTTTGGATCCTTCTTCTTTGGAATACAAACTTGCCTTTTGTTGAAGGCATGCTTCTTGTAGTAGGTAGTCACTTGGAGGCCTCTCATACCATAAAAGGAATATGCACCCGAGTGCCAACATTCATCAACCTTATGACATTTCTTCTTACAACATAAACAAAAAAAAGATTCATTACCACATCTCTTTAGTTTGTGCTTAGTTTATGCTTAGTTTGTGCTTGTGCTTAGTGGCTTGTTTTCTTGGTGCTCCAAATGTAGGTGCAATTTTGGATGGTGGAAACATCTCTTGGCTTCCCTCATTCAGGTTTCTTCAATCATGTTGGAGTACTGTTTTGTTGTCCAGACCTTGTTTTGTTTCCTTTTCTTCAACCAAAATCGCATTTTCTTCAATTCCTTTTTCTTTGACAAAGGTTATGTTGGTGGTCTTAGATTGAGCCAAAATTTTAAGAGATAAGCTACATTCAATCACTTCCTATTGTCCACCAAAATCTAGGCTTTCATTCTTGACCCTATGCTAGACTACACTAGGGTTTATAATATCTTGGCTTCTCTTGCCTAATCCTTGGCCATTGCATCCCATTTGTCTCATTAGCTTAGAACCTATGCCTCTAGTATGTTTTCAAAATTACTGAAGGGCTATTTTGAAATAGATTGAGAAAGGTCCTTAGAGGGTGAGCTTACCATGCTTGTCCTGATCACAGTGTTGGCTTCTATAGTAGCAATGGAAGGTGCTTGTATTTCTTTGGTCTCTTGGAAAAATACATGTAGCTTATCTAATGCCTCCTCCTTCGCTACCAACTCATGATACAACTAAGGTATCGTTTGAGTAAGCCTATGTTCTTGTTGATCACCAAGTTGAATTACTTTTTCTCACAATTACAAGAGCTAAAATTTTCTCTATTTAAAATAACATTGGTGAGAAAGTCCTATCATTCAACAAAGTGTTCCTTTAACAAAGCTAGCAATTTTTCAAAAGTATCAAGGTCCTTCTCCAAGTTTGCTATCCTCTTGTCAAACATTTGTATTTTCTCCTTCAAGTCCCGATTCTCCTGTTGTATTTACACATCGATGGCCTTAGTTCTTCCAACCTTTTTACTTTCAATGCTTTGTCCATATTAGGTCTACTTTATCCTCAAAGTGTCGGTAAATTCTTCAAGGTCACAAAATCAACTACTTTGATGCTAATATGATTTGTAAATGATATGCTTATGGCCCATTCATCTTTCCAACATGTATATTCAATGTAGAATTAAATAATTGTTGTCTTTTCACTTCACAATTAAGCTGAGATCATGCTTCATTGATATGGATTCATAAACACAAATGAAGGGCTTTGGTTACAATACGTCTTCAATACGAGTTCAATGCCATGAATGTAGACCTTTATTTTATGATTTGGTTTCACTGCTTGGTTTCTTTCTTTGATTGCTTATGGTGCTAAGGCCAAAGCCAACTAAGTTCCAAACTCTGTTTATGCAAAAAGTTTAAGCCTTACACTCAATATTCCAATTGTACAAGACTCATATGCATCCAAGACAATGTACATTCATACTTGCATATGCGTATGGATGTAAGTTACACTTTACACAAGCATTATAAATGATAGCATTGTGGCCTCAAGATATATCTTGTACATAACCAAGGGAATTTTAGTTTTGTATGCCAATACAACAATGCACTCCATGCCTTTTTTTTTAATGTACAAACACAACACTTCAATCAACTATTCCTCTACCCATTCAAACAATGTACCAAAGCAAATGTTACTCCTCATTATTATCACTGTAATCTATAATATATATGTATCTAGACATTTCTTTATATAGTGTGGAAAAGAAATTGTTTGGCTATAACATACACCTTGATGTATAGTGTCAAATAACATAATGGATTAAGAGTGTTTTTATGGGTGAATTACACATTGCCCAAACTAATGTTTTATACCAATGGTCAAGCAACTACAATTAAATTGCCCAATTAACTACACTATCATTGCAACTAGATTGATCTCAGTCACATGATCATTTAAACACATTCACCACTAATATTACTGATCCAGGTGGATATCGGTGGCCACCCACCTTTTCCAACTGGCTCAAAACAATTTTCTGACAATTTTTGTAATTTACTATTTTTAGCAGTTTTTAACTTTCAGGGCCATTTTGAGGACCTAAACGATGTTTTTGGGAAAACAAGGAGAAATATGGAAGTTCCTTCAATATTTCCTCCAAAATCTCCTCGATGATACCTTTCCAATGGGCTATCATGCGCCTAAAACAGAGATCATATGCAAAAGTTACGACCCCGAGAAGTTGATGTACTAACTTACCCAAACGGGGCCCACGTGACTTTTGGTGCTTCATCTCCTAGGGTTAGGTTTTTGGATGTCCAGGGTTTTTCGCATTCCTGTTTATTGTAAAAAGGCCTTCAGAGCCTCATTGTAATCATCTTCTTGTGAATGCGAGTAGCCATCACATCTCTTCTCAGAGATAAGTTGCCACCATTCTAGTGAGTCTTTCACTTTGTATTTTTACAGTCTCTATACATTTATTTCATTAATAGAAATCATGTATTACTGTATCTCTGTGTTTATGGTTTCATCTCTTATACATTTCTGTTATATTATTGGATATCCATGATATCTCTGTGCATTTCTTTATTATATCTCCGCTCTCATTTCCTACCGAAAATAATCTGGATCAGTGGTATCAGAGCAGGCTGCTCTTGATCATTTTTTTCAGTGCATGTCCTTGACGAGGTCTGAGTATAGCAAGTTGGATCTCAAGCTTGTCTCTTTTGAAGACAATCTCTCTCACACGCCCAAGAAACCCTCCATGACAGAAGAAAATAAAAACGACAGAGAAAACGATCCTATCAATCTGATGCTTGAGAAAGTTCTCATGTGACATAGGGACGAAATGATGGAGAATTTTTCCCACATCCTTCAACGCCTGACGATAGAAACAGGCACATATTCATCAAACAACCACTTTGGAAGCACCTAACCTTTCAAGGTACAAGTTAATTTTGATATTCCCATATTTGAAGGTCAGATAGATGTGGATGCCCTAGACAAATGGTTAAATCTGTTAGAAGGTTATTTCTCTGTTCATAATTTTTCCGACAAGGAAAAGATCACCTTTGCACTCCTTAAAGCTCTCCCCCATGTCAAACATTGGTGGGAAACTTACTGGGAGAAAATTTCCACAGAGGAGTCTGGAATATATGGGGTCGAGCCCACTTTGGATTTTTTGTGGATGCGGTAAAGGAACATTATTACCCTATTGACAACTATGAGGACTAGTACATGAGATGGACCACACTGCAGCAAGAGAGGGGACAAGCAGTTTCGGAGTTCACCAATACCTTCCATACCTTACGCACCAAGTTGGGTATCAAAGACTCCGAACGACATTTGGTTCTGAAATACCGTGGGGCTCTACACAGATACATCCAAACTGAAATGGATTTTCTGGACATCTCATCACTTGGTGATGCTTATCGATATGTTGATAAAGTCGAGCAGAAATTTAAGCACCAGAACAAACGGGAGTTGGGGTCTACAAATCTGCAACAACCAAAGTATGGAAAAGACGACCCTAACAAACAGTCTCCAAAAAACCAGTCCAAGCCATAGGAAAAGAAGGGTCACGGGAAGACAAAGAAGGACACCAGAAAATGGTGTGATTTCCACAAAAATCCCTGGCACAACATCAATGAATGTCGCTCAAAACAGTCATTGGTGGCCGAGATCAAAGACAAGGAGTTGAACCCTGATTCAGAATTTGATTATGAAAATATTGGTAAAAGATAGATCATCGATGCAGACCCCACTACTATTGTCACGACCGCAACAATTCAACCAGAAGAACCAACAGATCCTGAAGAGGGGGAGCACCTTTTTCATTCACAGATGTGGGTGAAGGGGACCCCATTTCATTTTATTGTTGACAACGAAATCCAGAAGAATCTCATCTCAGCAGAGGTCGTCAAACAGTTGGGATTGTCGACAACACCACACCTGCAGCCATACAACATCGGGTGGCTTCACCAAGGACGAGATCTTCGTGTTAGCCAACAGTGTCGATTGTCATGCGACATCCAACCCTTCAAGGATGAGGTATTATGTGATGTTGCCCCACTAAATGTCTGTGATGTTCTCTTGGGCCAACCATATATGTGGAGACACCATGTTGTTTATGAGTCTCGACCACGTAGTTTCATTATTTCTCTAGGGGGTCATTTCTATAGAATACCAGAGGTAGTTATGACTATTGTTCCACCTAAACAGTGCTGCAAGGTAGTATCTCATACTGCAAAATTCATCTTCTTCACAATATGTTCAAAAGGGGAACAAAAGGACACTGCAACCACTACAGCCTCGCCCCAAGCACCTTCTATCCAACATAAGCAGGTTAACAAGGTTGCAACAAAGTGCAAATATTTCTTCTGCACACCATCCTCTCGTGTAGCTCGACTTGTTGAACAGCCTCGGCCTCAACATGTTCATGACAGACTTCCACAAACTAAGCAGCGTGATGTCTCCAGCAAGGCAAACAACTAGCCAAAATTCAGATTCAGCAAACGTTTTTTCCTCTCCCCCGAGAACTCAATGCAATGGAGACCATTACTTCCTAAGGAGGGAGGATTGATCCAGGTGGATATCGGTGGCCACCCATCTTTTCCAACTGGCTCAAAACAGTTTTCTGGCAATTTTTGTAATTTACTATTTTTAGCAGTTTTTAACTTTCAGGGCCATTTTGAGGCCCTAAACGATGTTTTTGGGAAAATGGGGAGCAATGTGGAAGTTCCTTCAATATTACTTCCAAAATGAATCTCCTTGACGATACCTTTCCAACGGGCTATCATGCGCCTAAAACGGAGATCGTATGTAAAAGTTATGACCCCAGGAAGTTGATGTACTAACCTACCCAAACGGGCCCCGCATGACTTTTGGCACTTCATCTCCTAGGGTTAGGTTTTTGGATTCTAGGGTTTTGGGCATTCCTGTTTATTGTAAAAAGGCCTTCAGAGCCTCATTGTAATCATCTTATTGTGAATACGAGTAGCCGTCACATCTCTTCTCACAGATAAGTTGCCACCATTCTAGCAAGTCTTTCACTCTGTATTTTTACAGTCTTTGTACATTTATTTCATTAATAGATATCGTGTATTATTGTATCTCTTTGTTTATGGTTACATATCTGATACATTTATGTTATATTATTGGATATCTGCGATATCTCTGTGCATTTATTTATTATATCTTCGCTCTCATTTCGTGCTGAAAATAATCTGGATTAGTGGTATCAGAGTAGGCTGCTCTTGATCATTTTTTTCAGTGCATGTCCCCGATGAGGTCCGAATATAGCAAGTTAGGTCTCGAGCTTGTCTCTCTTGAATACAATCGCTCTCGCATGCCCAAGAAACCCTCCATGGTGGAAGAAAAGAAAAATGACAGAGCAGACGATCCTATCAATCTGTTGCTTGAGCAAGCTCTCATGCGACAGAGGGACGAAATGATGGATAATTTTTCCCACATCCTTCAACGCCTGCCGATAGCAACAGGCTCATCTTCATCAAACAACCACTTTGGAAGCACCTCTCCTTTCAAGGTACATGTTAATTTTTATATTCCCGTATTTGAAGGTCAGATAGATGCAGATGCCCTAGACAAATGGTTAAATTTGTTAGAAGGTTATTTCTCTGTTCATAATTTTTCCAACAAGGAAAAGATCACCTTCACACTCAAAGTTCTCCCCCATGTCAAACATTGGTGGGAAACTTACTGGGAGAAAAGTTCCACATAGGAGTTTGGAATATATAGGGCCGAGCCCACTTGGGATTTTTTTGTGGATGCGGTAAAGGAACATTATTACCCTGTTGGAAACTATGAGGACAAGTACATGAGATGGACCACACTGCGGCAAGAGAGGGGCCAAGCAGTTTTGGAGTTCACCAATACATTCCATACCTTGCACACCAAGTTGGGTATCAAAGAATTCGAACGCCATTTGGTTATAAAATACCGTGGGGCTCTACACAGATACATCCAAACTAAAATGGATTTTCTAGACATCTCATCACTCGGTGTTGCTTATCAATATGTTGTTAAAATCGAGTAGAAATTTAAGCACCAGAACAAACGGGAGTTGGGATCTACAAATCTGCAACAACCAAAGTATGACAAAGACAACCCTAACAAACAGTCTCTCAAAAACCAGTCCAAGCCACAGAAAAAGAAGGGTCACGGGAAGACAAAGAAGGACACCGAAAAATGGTTCAATTTCCACAAAATCCCCTGGCACAACACCGATGAATGTCGCTCAAAATAGTCATTGGTGGTTGAGATCAAAGACAAGGAACCAAACCCTGACTCAAAATCTGATTATGAAAATACTGATAAAATACAGATCATCGACGCAGACCCCACTACTATTGTCGTGACCGCAACAATTCAACCAGAAGAACCAACAGATCCTGAAGAGGGGGAGTGCGTTTTTCATTCACATATGTGGGTGAAGGGGACCCCACTGCATTTTATTGTTGATAGCGAAAGCCAAAAGAACCTCATCTCAACAAAGGTCGTCAAACAGTTGGGATTGTCGACAACACCACACCCACAACCATACAACATCGGGTGGCTTTGCCAAGGACGATATCTTAGTGTCAGCCAACAGTGTCGATTATCATACGACATCCAGCCCTTCAAGGATGAGGTATTATGTGATGTTGCCCCACTGAATGTCTGTGATGTTCTTTTGGGCCAGCCATATATGTGGAGATGCCATGTTGTTAATGAGTCTCGACCCCACAATGTCATTGTTTCTCTAGGGGGTCATCTCTACAGAATACCAGAGGTAGTTCTGACTATTGTTCCGCCTAAACAGTGCCACAACGTAGTATCTCATACTGCAAAATTAAGCTTCTTCACAATTGTTCAAAAGGGGAACAAAAGGACACTGCAACCACTACAGCCTCGCCCCAAGCAACTTCTATCCAACAGAAGAAGGTCGACAAGGTTGCAACAAAGTGCAACGATTCCTTCTGCACACCGTCCCCTCGTGTAGCTTGACTTGTTAAAAAACCTCAGCCTCAACATGTTCATGACAAACTTCCACAAGCTGAGCAACACGACGTCTCTAGCAAGGCAAGCAACTCACCAAGATTCAGATTCAACAAACGTTTTTTCCTCTCCCTGGGCACTCAATGCAATGGAGACGATTTCTTCCTAAGGAGGGAGGATTGATCCAGGTGGATATCGGTGGCCACCCGCCTTTTCCAACTGGCTCAAAACAATTTTCTGGTAATTTTTGTAATTTACTATTTTTAGCAGTTTTTAACTTTCGGGGCCATTTTGAGGTCCTAAATGAAATTTTTGGTAAAATGGGGAGAAATATGGAAGTTCCCTCAATATTTCCTCCAAAATGAATCTCCTCGACGATACCTTTCCAACGGGCTATCATGCGCCTAAAACAAAGATCGTATGCAAAAGTTACGACCCCGAGAAGTTGATGTACTAACTTACCCAAACGAGGCCCACATGACTTTTGGCGCTTCATCTCCTAGGGTTAGGTTTTCAGATGTCTAGGGTTTTTGGCATTCCTGTTTATTGTAAAAATGTCTTCAGAGCCTCATTGTAATCATCTTATTGAGAATTCGAGTAGCCGTCACACCTCTTCTTAGAGATAAGCTGCCACCATTCTAATGAGTCTTTCACTCTGTATTTTTATAGTCTCTGTACATTTCTTGCATTAATAGAAATCGTGTATTACTGTATCTCTGTGTTTATGGTTTCATCTCTGATACATTTCTATTATATTATTGGATATCCATGATATATCTATGTATTTCTTTATTATATCTCCGCTCTCATTTCGTGCCGAAAATAATCCGGATCAGTGGTATCAAAGCAGGCTACTCTTGATCGTTTTTTCAATGCATGTCCCCGACGAGGTCCGAGTATAGCAAGTTGGGTCTCGAGCTTGTCTCTTTTGAAGACAATCACTCTTGCATTCCCAAGAAACCCTCCATGGCAGAAGAAAAGAAAAACGACAGAGCAGACGATCCTATCAATCTGTTGCTTGAGCAAGCTCTCACGCGACAGAGGGACGAAATGATGGAGAAATTTGCCCACATCCTTCAACACTTGGCGATAGAAACATGCACATCTTCATCAAACAACCACTTTGGAATCACCTCTCCTTTCAAGGTACATGTTAATTTTGATATTCCCGTATTTGAAGGTCAGATAGATGAGGATGCCCTAGACAAATAGTTAAATCTGTTAGAAGGTTATTTCTTTGTTCATTTTTCCGACAGGGAAAATATCACCTTCGCACTCCTTAAAGCTCTCCCCCATGTCAAACATTGGTGGGAAACTTACTGGGAGAAAATTTCTACAGAGGAGTCTGGAATATATGGGGTCGAGCCCACTTGGGATTTTTTTGTGGATGCGATAAAGGAACAATATTACCCTGTTGGCAACTATGAGGACCAGTACATGCGATGGACCACACTGTGACAAGAGAGGGGCCAAGCGGTTCCAGAGTTCACCAATACCTTCCATACCTTGCGCACCAAGCTGGGTATCAAAGACTCTGAATGACATTTGGTTCTGAAATACCGTGGGGCTCTACACAGATACATCCAAACTGAAATGGATTTTCTGGACATCTCATCACTCGATGTTGCTTATCGATATGTTGTTAAAATTGAGCAGAAATTTAAGAACCAGAACAAATGGGAGTTGGGGTCTGCAAATCCGCAACAACCAAAGTATGAGAAAGACAACCCTAACAAATAGTCTCTCGAAAACTAGTCCAAGCCACAAGAAAAGAAGGGTCACAAGAAGACAAAAAAGGACACCGAAAAATGGCGCGATTTCCACAAAAGCCCCTAGCACAACACCGATGAATGTTGCTCAAAACATTCATTTGTGGTTGAGATCAAAGACAAGGAGCCGAACCCTAATTTAGAATATGATTATGAAAATACTGGTAAAAGACAGATCATCGATGCATACCCCACTGCTATTGTCGCGACCGCAACAATTCAACCGGAAGAACCAACAGATCCTTAAGAGGGGGAGCGCCTTTTTCATTCACAGATGTGAGTGAAGGGGACCCTGCTGCATTTTATTGTTGATAGCGGAAGCCAAAAGAACCTCATCTCAATAGAGGTTGTCAAACAATTGGGATTGTCAACAACACCACACCCGTAGCCATACAACATTGGGTGGCTTCGCCAAGGATGATATCTTCGTGTCAACCAGCAGTGTCGATTGTCATATGGCATCCAACCCTTCAAGGATGAGGTATTATGTGATGGTGCCCCACTGAATGTCTGTGATGTTTTCTTGGGTCAGCCATATATGTGGAGACGCAATGTTGTTTATGAGTCTCAACCTCGCAGTGTCATTGTTTCTCTTGGGGGTCATCTCTACAGAATACCAAAGGTAGTTTCGACTATTGTTCTACCTAAACAATGTTGCAAGGTAGTATCTCATACTGCAAAATTTAGCTTCTTCACAATCTGTTCAAAAGGGGAACAAAAGGACATTGCAACCACTATAGCCTCACCCCAAGCACCTTCTATCCAACAGAAGCAGGTCAATAAGGTTGCAACAAAGTGCAAAGATTCCTTCTTCACACCGTCCTCTCGTGTAGCTCTACTTGTTGAACAACCTTAGCCTCAATAGGTTCATGATAGACTTCCACAAACTGAGCAGTGCGATGTCTCCAGCAAGGCAAGCAGCTCACCAAGATTCAGATTCAGCAAACATTTTTTCCTCTCCCCTGGGCACTCAACGCAATGGAGACCATTGCTTCCCAAGGAGGGAGGATTGATCCAGATGGATGTCGGTGGCCACCCACCTTTTCCAACTGGCTAAAAACAATTTTCTGGCAATTTTTGTAATTTACTATTTTTAGCAGTTTTTAACTTTCGGAGCCATTTTGAGGCCCTAAACGACGTTTTTGGGAAAATGGGGAGAAATATAGAAGTTCCTTCAATTTTTCCTCCAAAATGAATCTCCTCGACGATACCTTTCCAACGAGCTATCATGCGCCTAAAACTGAGATCGTATGCAAAAGTTACGACCCCGGGAAGTTGATGTACTAACTTACCCAAACGGGGCCCACATTACTTTTGGCGCTTCATCTCTTAGGGTTAGGTTTTTGGATGTATAGGGTTTTTGGCATTCCTGTTTATTGTAAAAAGGCCTTTAGAGCCTCATTGTAATCAGCTTCTTGCGAATGTGAGTAGCCGTCACATCTCTTCTCAGAGATAAGCTGCCACCATTCTAGCGAGTCTTTCACTCTGTATTTTTACAGTCTCTGTACATTTATTTCATTAATAGAAATCGTGTATTACTGTATCTCTATGTTTATGGTTTCATCTCTGATACAACTCTGTTATATTATTGGATATCCGTGATATCTCTATGCATTTCTTTATTATATCTCCACTCTCATTTCATGCCAAAAATAATCCGAATCAATTACCCTAGAAACCCAACAGGAAAAAAATAACATTTGATGGCTATTAATTTTGGAATTGCTACAAATTGAATCTATATACTCCCAATCAAAGAATTTGTGTACTCTTACTCACTGGCAATGTTTCACATATTATTTTCGTTTAGAGACAATATTTTCTCCTCGTGGATAGGCTCATATCCTCTTTGTCCTCCTCATTCTTTTGCTATTACGTCCTTCTTCCCAAGATACGTTTTTTTCCATCTCTATTTAGTTAGTTTTGCATTAAACAAGCATTATTTATTATAATGTTGTCTTGGATTGCCAAGCATTGAGTGATTTGTTTCCATCTTTTTGTGGCATTTGGCCTTTTGTCTTCAAGTTGAACCATTGGCTTCAAACTTTGTCACATTTTAACTCTTTTACTAAGTTTGAAAGAAAGTTATTTCAAATCCGAGTTGTTGGAACGAACATGCCAAATCATAGACGAGGCATCAAAGTCTTTGCCATTAAGTCTTGATGATTAATTCTCACTTCATTGAGCACAACATGCCAAAGCATATACTTGGCGTCAAAGTCTTTGCCTTTAAGTCTTGATGATTAATTCTCACTTCATTGAGCACAAGTATTTGTGGTATTGAGTTTTATTGAACATATATTGTTAATAAATTAAGTATTTGTTTGAATAGTCAAACTAAAGAGTTACAAATGTAGTAGCACAAAACTCTCGAAGCCAAAAGCTTTAAGTAGCTAAAGAGTCTCTTTGGAAGTGGAAGAGTCCCTTTTGGTACATGAAGGGTTGGAGAATTAGAAGACCATGGGCCATAGGCTTGGGTTATAAATAGAACCTTGCTCCTCAAAGCAAAGGGTTTTACTTATTTCTTCATTGTAAGCTATGTTTTTGGAGAAGTGAGGCACATGTTAGTAATGGTAAATAAAAGCTAAGGCATTGTCAATATAATAGTAGACTATTCACTTTATGGATGTGTCTTATGCATCTTGTAAGCTTATGTAGTTGTATCAAGTGATATATTCTAAAATGCAATTGCATTGCCTTATTGTATTTTATATTGTTAACTTTGGTACGAAAACAAGGAGCTTGATTGTGGCAATGAAATATTTCTCAATACACTAAATCTCTAATCAAGCATGAACTTTAGTTGTGGACTATTCTCTCTTCCATTTTATGTTTAATCATGTTTCATTTCCATCATGGTTGTGTGATAGTGAAAGTTTCCAAGTCATTTTAACTATTTCACTTCCTCACAATTTTTTGATTTATACTAGGCCATTATTGTGGACTATTCTCATTGTTGTCTTTTATCTATCATGTTGCCCATCACTTTGTTTCTTTGCTCCTAGTATTAGGATTTAGATTATTTTGCATTTGTGTTTTCCGCAATTTCATTCTCCATCTTCATTTTTCTTATTAGATTAGAAAGCTTTGTTGAATATCATTTTAACTAGTGTTATCGGAACCGGCTAGTCAGACCGGTTTGGCACCATATTGATCTGGTTCGATGTTTCAAATTGGTTAAGGCTAGTTCTTTACTAAGCCGACCAATTTTGTACCTAAACTGGTATTTCCATATGGAACTGGCCTTAAATGACGAAACTAAATGGTTTTGTACAACACTTTACATCACAATTGTCGACCACCAAATCTTTTTTTTTTTTTTTAAACAAAAAATTACTTAAAGGGAAAGCAAAATACCTAACCCTGGGGCCCTACTAAAACTATTTAAAGAGGTCCCCACCCTCCATTTCACTCACACAATTCTTAGTGAGGTCCACCCCTAGTAATTAATGGTAATATTAAATTTTACTTAAAATTTTAACATTACCATTAATTGTTTCAGGATGTTTGAGATTGGTTCCAACCTCATTAGACTTCATATGGAGAAAGTAGAATTTTAGATCACATGCAAAATTCAAAAGACTTAATAGTTTTCAGGATTTTATGATTGGTAGGATTGCAACGTTTTGACTGGATTCTATCATGTATGAGGGTATAGAACTGGCATTTAATCGAGAGCACTAGGCCCTCCATGTACCATGATGTTGCTGGCATTGATTGTTGAACTCCTCTAACATGACCCTAGTGAAAATGTACCCTTCTCTTAATCACAATCATTGATTAGGCATGTTAAGATTTTTCTATTTAATTTTAATGCTTAGAGGGCGATATTGATGATAGGGATCAGAATATAGGCAAGGATTTTAATGATATGTAGTTATTTGTTGTAGCATATTTTTTTGACTATAGAGGCCATTGAGAGCCTCTTTATTGATGTATTCTGGTTCATAGATGGATTGCAATTGGTGCTATTTTGGTTATATGCACCCTTACTTGCTATATACTTGAGAAACGTTGCATATTTGTGCATAATGGTTTGGATTCATATGGATGCAAATGAATATATATGTTCTTTTTTCAAAATTTGAAAATTTTATGTATGTTTTGGTCGATCAGTTTTCTGGTCTTTTTTTTATAGTTTTTTTCTAGTTTTGATCTAGTTAAGATTTTTGGGGTTGATCTGTTCGATTATGATAACATTGATTTTAACATATATATGGTAGTATGTAGCACAAGCCAGAGGCTTCACCTTCAAGAGCGAGAGTACTAATTGGGCAATTTAGCCGTGTGAACCTATGTGGTTGATAATGGTCAAAAGCCTTTGTTAATACACACACAACCAATGAAAGAAAAAGTAAAGCCGGGGGAAAGAAGAACAAAAGTTTGATATAGACCTATATGCCTATGTCAGTGTTGGGATTTGGTGACAACGAATTCCTCCAAGGATGGATTTGGATCCTATTTTCCTGCTTTGGTTGCAACTAAATAGACCAAGTTAGAATATGGATAAGATTGCATTTAATAATCAGTTTCTTGTGTAAATGTATATTAATTCATGTAAGCCCATAGAGGCAGATATGATAGAGTCAGAGGATATGGGATGACTTGCAAGTCTGTTGTAATCTCCATGATCTGAATAATAAGAAAACCGATACCTATGCTTAGTGGACGTAGCCCAACGTTTGGGTGAACCACGTGAAATCTCTATGTTTCTTATCTATGTTATTGTTAATTATCATATGTGAATTGTGTTTTCCGCATTTGCAATTCTAACAATTGGTATTAGAGTTGTGTCGGAGATCCATAAGGACCAGATCCGTGGTGCAAGATAGTGAATTATGTAGAAATTCATCGGCGCTCCCTAGGTAGTGTTAGAGGCGTGCCAACACACTCACACTTATGAAATTGAAATTTTCGTGAAGGCCGCGCACCCAGTTCATGCATCACAGAGCACCGACGCTCCCCCATCCACACTCAAGGAGCGTTAGTGCTCCCCCATCCACACTCAGGGAGCATTGATCTTCAAAGTAGTGCTCCCCCACCCATTGTGAAGGAGCGTCGACCAAGAGAAATAAAACTTCCGTTTTTGTGAGGTATAAACTTTATTTAGTGAACATTTGTTTTATGAAAACAAAAGTTTGGGCATTCAATATATTAATTATTTTATGCCCTTGATCTTATTTTATATAATCACATTTTTGAATTAAAAGATTATATCTCCATTTTTTTTTTAAAGGGAAGCTTCAACTATAAGCAATGATTTGGGCATTAGGAGATTTTGTGCTAATGGCTAAGATGCAGAGTTCGAAGTTTGAAGTTGAAAAGTTTAGTGGTAAAAGAAACTTTGAGCTCTGGAAGCTCAAGATACTAGATTTACTGGTGCAACAAGGGTTGCAAAAAGCATTGGCAGGCAAGCCAAAAAAACCAACGACTATGACAAATGAGGAATGGGGAGATCTGGATGCAAAAGCTCTTAGTACCATTCGTTTATGTCTGGTGGATGATGTTCTGTTTAATATCGTAGGAGATGATACAACATCAGGCTTATGGAGCAAGTTGGAAAGTCCATATATGACGAAATCCTTGACGAGCAGAATCTACTTGAAGAGACAATTGTACAGTTTGTGGATGAAATAAGGTACAAAAGTTGTTGACCATTTAAATACCTTCAATACCCTTATAGTTCAATTGACTAGTATGGAAGTTAAATTCGAAGATGAAGATAAGGCTATTACACTATTGTGTTCGTTGCCTGAGTCTTGGGATAATCTAGTCACCTATATTAGCTTTAGCTCAATAGATGTTTTAGATTATGACTCTATTGTGGGAGCTTTGTTGGCTAAGGAGGTGAGGAGAAAATCTAGTCAAGAAACCTCAACTTCATAGGTGATGTTGGTCAGAGGTCGAACTAAAGAGAAGAATGAGATAAGTTCTTCTCGATCTAAGTCAAGACGCAGAAAGGGTAAAGCAAAATGTTGGTACTGTGGAAAAACATGACATCTCAAGAAAGATTGTTGGAAAAGAAAGGAATCTGAGGAAAACTCTACGAAGGAAGCAAATTTGGCTATAACAAATTCAAGTATGACTGATGAAGTTTTATCCGTTTCTAGTAATTTACAATATCAAGAAGAATGGAAGTTAGATTTAGGTGCCTCCCACCACATGTGCTCACATAGAAATTAGTTCATTTCTTACCAATTTGTTGATGAGGGTGTAGTGTTTATGGGAAATGGTATTCCCTGTAAAACTGTTGGGGTTGGAAGTATTAGAATCAGGATGTTCAATGGTATTGTTAGGGAATTAACGGATGTTAGATATGTACCTGAGCTTACATCAAATTTGATTTCATTGGGAGTGTTGGATTCTTGTGGATATAAGTATACAGGTCAAGGTGGAGCACTCACATTGTCGAAAGGTAGTTTAGTAGTGATGAAGGAAACAAAGGTTGATAACCTTTATAAGCTAGAAGGGAGTACTGAAATGGCATCTGAAGTGACAGATGTATCTTCTTGTTTATGGCATAAGCATCAAGGTCATAAGAGCAAGAAAGAATTGCAGGTACTGGTAAGCGGTAAATCATTTCCAAACTTAAAATCTTTGTTTCTGAATTCCTGCTTGTTTTATATCTCTGCAAGTTATGATGGTGGTATAAAGGGATGTTGTGTGTGGGATCCTACTTCTCACAAGGTCATCATTGACAGAGATATAGTATGTATGGAACAACCAAAAGGGTTGATTCAAGATCACAACAATAAATTTGTTTGCATGCTAGAAAATTCATTGTATGGCATATTGGTACCCAGGAAAATATACAAGAGGTTTGAAACCTTCATAGTGAGTCAGAATTTTTTAAAGGGTAGGAATGCCTATACATTTTATAGTACATTCACAGTCTTGATGTTATTTGCTGATGATATGCTCGATGTAAGCCGAAGCATGGATAAAATCAGTAAGAAAATGACTCAAGTGGACATGACAATTCAGATGAGGGATCAAGGAGCAACAAAACAAATTATGGGCATAGAAGTACACAGAGATGGTAATGGTAAGTTGTGGTTGGAGTTCAGTATGAACATTGTAAAACCAATTTTTATCCCTCTTGCTTTCCATTATAAGTTTTCTTCAAGCATAGGTCTTGTTTATAAAGAGGAAAATGTTACGTCTCATGTAAGGTCAGTAAGAGGTCTGTTGTATGTGATGAAATGGTTAAGACCAGATGTTTCACAGGTTAATGGTGTTGTCAGATACGCGTCAGATTCAGGTGTTGTAGTGAAATGGGTGCTTCAGTATTTGAGAAGCACAAATGTCACCTATAATGGTTACACTGAGATGGTCTGTGATAATTGTAATGTATGTTTTACAGGTGTCTTGGATAGAAGTAGATATATCACTAAATATGTCTCACAACACAGTTGTGGAAGACATGTTTGAGGTGGAGTGACCCCTCAGGAAATCCAAACTCGTGTAAGTCACACAGGCGAGATCATGAAACCACTTTTATTAGAGAAGCTGCAATGGTGCTTGGCTTCTCTTGGTTTGTAGAAAAGGTGATGAACAAAAGGAATGAGCAAGGTATCAGGTTAATTATTGTCAAGGTGGAGATTTTTGGGATTTGGTGACAACGAATTCCTCCAAGGATGGATTTGGATCCTATTATTCTGCGTTGGTTGCAACTAAATAGACCAAGTTAGAATATGGATAGGATTGCATTTAATAATTAGTTTCTTGTGTAAATGTATATTAATTCATGTAAGCCCATAGAGGCATATACGACAGAGTGAGAGGATATGAGAGAACTTGCAAGTCTACTGTAATCCCCATGATCTGAATAATAAGACAACCGATACCTATGCTTGGTGGACGTAGCCCAACGTTTGGGTGGACCACGTGAAATCTCTGTGTTTCTTATTTCTGTGATTGTTAATTATCATATGTGAATTGTGTTTTCTGCATTTGCAATTCTAACTGTTAGTGCCTAGGAAAAATACATAGTATGCAAATTTGGGGACTAGTGGAAGCTTCCTTTATTATCACTATGCCTAAGTACAAAATTGAAAGTATTTGTATTTGTAGAAAGACATACAATCAACCTAGCAGTGAAGACCTTAAACTTATGTGTTGCATTATCAAAAGTTAGCTTTTCATTTGCCTAGATGATGGGTTCTTCCAAAGGTCTCTATCTGAGATTTATTGTATGCATCTTATTATGATTGTGTGCCAGTCATTGAAAATTCTATATGCTCCTAACCTATGTTTGTTAGTGACGATATATAAAATATGACACCTTTTTTCTCAGATTGCATTAGCGAAATCATTCAATGAAAAATCACCCATCTCTTCATCATTCATAATTCATAACCAATGTTGTTGCATGTCAAATAATTACTCCAAGATACATAACCATTATACATAATGCATCTGAAACCAAACAATCAATAAACATTTCAACTGTGCCATCATCAATCAACTATAATGCACCACATTGTTGATTTAGTACTCAACATAAGCTAAAGCAAGACCCATCAAATTATAGAGAAAGGAAGGAAATTCTTCATCTTAGAAATAACACACCAATAGAAGAATATCAAAATGATAGTAGTAAAATTCCATATAGATAAATGAATTAAGGCAATACAAACATATTGAGCAATGAATATACTAGAAAATGATGACTTCTCTTTATAATCACCCAACTCTTCATCATTTACAATTCATAATCAACACCACATCATGTTAAATAATTCCTCTCAAATACAAACCATTACACATAATGCCTCTCAAAGCAAGTAATCAATAAACATTTAAAGTGTGCCACTATTATTCAACTAGAACACTTCACGATGCCAATTTATTTGTCTACACAAGCTAAAGTAAAAATCGCCAAATTATAAACAGAAGCTAAATAAAAGCTAAGGCATTGTACTTGCAACCTCAAGGATTAATGAGTTTGAGATTTTGCGCTCGAAAGACTGCGTATTGATAGGATTCGAACTAATATGGGTCTTCAAGGATAATCAAGTGTGTAAAATCAAATAAAAAAGGTGTTGACATAGAGTATTTAAAACAACCTTTAAATTCATATGAGAAGCTAGACATGATTTATATCCCTCATAGTGCCAATTCAACCACCTTGAAGTCTTAACAATACATAATAGAAAATGAATTATGGGATCACAAACTTCCTCTGTTAACAGAAAATGAATGATGGGATCACAAACTTCCTCTGATTAGCAAGCAAATAAATACTTTTATGTATGAACTACTCGAAATTAAGTGTATATATTTGCAAATGGAAAAGATGCAAATATGTATACAAACAAGCAATAGACATTTATAAAAACAACATAAACTATATGGCCTGGTCATGCATTTACAATAATCAACACATGGTCAAACACTTTTTGAATCTATAGCCAATTCAAGTATAACCAAGAGCTTATTTGTAGAAACAAGAAAGCCAAACATATGACTATTGTACTCATAACCTAAAGGATCAACTAACTAGAGATTTCATGCTCAAAAGACAAGCGTCTTAATAGGATTAGAATTGATATGGGTCTTAAAGGATAATCAACCGTGCCAATTAAAAAAAAACACACAATGTTTCCTTAACAACAATTAAAATATGTGTAAGATTCATTGGAGGAGAAAGGCAAAATTGATATCATTGACAACATAATCAATTCAACCTCATTGAAGTATCAACATTGCATAACAAAAAATGATTTATAAACTAATGGAGACACTCAAATTATAAACAACACGTACCTCATTTAAGACCACAAATTTAAAGTTAAATAACATCAATATTCAAAGTCAAACTTTGTTGATTATAAGTTCTACAAGTCACTTAGGTTCAAACCTCATTTAAGTATCAAGGTTAAGACACAAGTTTCCAATATAAGAAATAAATCATATGCTTCAACACCAAGGGAAGTAGTCCCAATGTTGCCTAAAAAACAAAAAATCAACCATCCTATCAAAAAAATACTTAATGGCATGAGGCACTAAATGGTTAATGGTCTTCAAAGATGCAAACAACCTAGGAGCCATGGCTTGTAGTTTAAGGGAAAAGCAATCCACATATGAGTTTTGAAGTAGTTGACAACAAACTCTTCTTGATTTCAACGTCAATAGATAATTAAAAGCAGAGCTCAGTAGGAAAGGGACATGCAAGGCACAATATATATGCTTGAAGCAATGCATAACATACAATAACCCTATAACACATGTGCACAAAGAAAAACCAATCACTTTTCATCAAAATTTCATCTTCTTCCAACATTCAATATGAGAATAGATTAAAGAGGCAAATGCAAGACTAGAGTTTAGAGCTTGAATTGATAGGACTAAACTTCCCAATGCCCACGATGCATCCATATTATTTACCAATCTTTTAAATCACAAACAATTTACCAATGAACATAAGAGTATGCTAACAATTACACGAAGCCAAACAAACCCTAAATAAAGTAGTCATATATAGAGAACAATGAAGAGTAAAGAGTTATTATATTTCCAAATGAGATCGACCATTGTCACCTTCTCCTCAATCAAATCATTGAGATCATTCAACTACCTGACATCCAAAGAAAGCTTTAGCCTCAAATAAGAAACTTATATTTACCTAGGAATTACGAAGGCCCAACTAACCTACCTCACAAAGAATCTACCTCGCAAACCCACATTTATAGCAAGGATAACCTAACATAAAACCTAAGCACCCCGCAAAAGCATTTTTGGTATCCTTGAAAGGGCCATGCCCGAGGCGAGGATACCAAGAAATTTGACCACATTGAAGAAACTCAAAACCTCAAACTTAGGAAAAATCAAGCTTCCTAATGCCTATGATGCTTCCAACGCTTCTCCACCTCAAAATCCTTTTCCATGCCATGCCTTGGGCTTAGAAACAAGTTTACCAATGGTCATGATTCTTTGAGGGCTTCTCCACCGAGCTCTCAAGCCACAAACAATATTCCAATTAATATAGGACCTTCTTAATAATGGTAAAGAGCAAAACAAACCACAAGAAATGCAATTACAAATTGGCAACAAGGGAGAGAGGACGATGGGTTACGTCATGTCCTCATTTTGTGCATGGAGGCAATGTAAATTAGTGTGTGTAGGGCAAGCACACAACCCTTCAAGCCATGCTACGAACCCCAAAACTAGGCCTTTGCCAAGCTCTCAAACCACACACTGCGTCCCAATTAGCTAAGAAGCATGCTAATAGTGACAATGAGCCAAACAATCCACAAACAATGCAATTACAAATTGAAAACAACCAGTGACTTCATGTCCTATCTTCGTTTAATGCAAGAAAACAATACAAATCGGTGAAAATAAACCACATATATGACCCTTCAACCCTACATACCTCTATAAATGACACATCCATCAAAACTTTAAAACATTATAAATCAACCCACCACCACTCTGAACAATGCTCTTTCAAATTCACTTCCATCATGCCTGCACAGCCAATAAAAAAAATCCCTGAACTATAACCTAAAAAATACATAAAACACATACTAGCAAAAGGATACAACCTACCAATTACTACGGTCCAATGCAAAAAGCATAGACTAATATATACCAAAATACCTTCACCAAATCAAAATGCAATGAGAATATTAATCCATGGCCCATTACAATAAACGTCCTCACATTTACCACTCAACCACAACGCAACCGATCACATCCGCATTGAGGGCACGGTAATCTGCGCATGGCCCTTGGTTTTATCGGTTTTTCAACGGCATTTGATCCAGTTGGTTCGATTTAGGTCAACATATATTCCGCACTGCGGCACAAGAGTCCTTCGCTTCGTTCATTTACATATTTTTCATCGGCTCTGGTTCGTGACTCTTGCAGCGATCTTATCTAGAAGTAAGTATGTTCAATCTAAACAAGAATTATCTGGTCTGAAACTATTAAGATATATTTATTTTCGTTATAAACCAAAGTTTTGCTCTAGATTTCTGTAGTTCTATGCCCGGCGTAAGAAACTATTGTTTATTGTATTCTCTTACCATGTTCTTTTGATAAAAACCCATGAAGACTTGACATTTTTTCCAAGCCTGGCTGTCATTCTGGGAGGCTTGGAAGCTTTCATTTTGGTCATGCTGGGTTCATCTGGGCAAGCGGCAGAATCTGGAGACATATTTGAATCATCTGTAAACCTTGAGGATCAGCACATTCAGCAAGGGTACAACGAAGGGTTCAAAGACGGACTAGAGTTGGGAAAAGCAGAAGGAAGAGATGTTGGTTTGAAGACCGGTTTTGAGATAGGGGAGGAACTGGGTTTTTACAGGGGCTGTATCGATGTATGGAAAGCTGCATTTGAAGTTGAACCAACTATATTCTCTGCAAGGGTACAGAAGAACCTAAAACAACTTGAGGAATTGGCAGATAAATACCCACTTTTGGATCCAGAAAATGAGTCAGTTCAGGACATTTTGGAATCCATGAGAATAAAATTCCGAGCCATTTGCGCAACATTATCAGTTCATCTTGAATACGAAGGATATCCCAAGAGTAGGGAAGGCACTGAATTTTGAGGGCACATTTTTTTTTCCCTTGCATTAGTTTTGGCAGAGTTACTGATCAAGGCACACATGGAAAGCTTTTCTGCACAGACAAAGAACCATTGCCTTTACAAAGAACCTAATTTGAGCCTAATTAATTCTTGTTATGGATTGGGTAGATTTAGAAACAAATCCTCACGTGGGCACCTGTCCCATGTCGTCAATGTCCGGTGCAATGTACAGCAAGTGAGTCTGAAACAGGTGATCCAGTTTGAACCGACCCCTGTACTTCAGTCCGTTAAAGCGTTTGCTCCTGCAACAATAGCTAATCTTGGACCGGGATTTGACTTTCTGGGTTGTGCTGTTGAGGGACTAGGGGATCATGTCAGTGCAGAGGTGAATGAGGATGTGGAGCCTGGCAAGGTTTTGATTTCTTTTATCGATGGGGACAATAATCGACTCAGTCTCAATCCAATGAAGAATTGTGCTGGAATCGCAGCCAAAGCAACAATGGAATTGCTGGGAGTTAGGTCGGTGGGCTTGTCACTGGCTCTTCATAAAGGTCTGCCTTTGGGAAGTGGTCTTGGCTCAAGTGCAGCTAGTGCAGCTGCTGCCGCAGTGGCTGTGAATGCTTTGTTTGGAAGTAAATTAACGAAATCAGACCTTGTTTTGGCTGGATTGGAATCGGAAGCTGCAGTTAGTGGTTATCATGCTGATAATGTTGCCCCATCTCTGATGGGTGGTTTTGTTCTTGTGCGGAGCTATAATCCACTGGACCTTATCCCCCTTCCATTCCCCAGTGAGAAGGAGCTCTTCTTTGTCCTTGTAACCCCTGCCTTTGAAGCCCCAACTAAGGAAATGAGAGCAGTTCTGCCCAAAAATATCACTATGAAAGACCACATACAAAACTGTAGCCAGGCAGCAGCTCTTGTGGCAGCCATTCTTCAGGGCGACGCTTGTCTCCTTGGAGCCTCACTGTCATCGGATTCTATAGTTGAACCAAAGAGGGGCCCCCTCATTCCTGGAATGATGGCAGTCAAGGCAGCTGCGCTTGAAACAGGTGCATTTGGGTGCACTATAAGTGGGGCTGGGCCAACTGCTGTAGCAATCACAGACACTGCAGAAAAAGGCAAGGCTATTGCTGTTGCCATGGTGGATATGTTCCAAAAGAAAGGGCTATTGGAGGCTACTGCATCCGTTCAGAAGCTTGATAGGACTGGGGCACGAGTTGTTTAACCATGTGCAAAAGAAGTACTGATCTTATGCTTCCTTCTGCTTTAAAAAACAATTGAGCATTATATAAGAATAACTTGTTTTTTTTGACATCCTTTTTGCATGTTTACAAGAGAGAAGCCATGAAAGGTATGAAACATGGTAGACATTTTCAAATGGAGCTTTACCTAGATAATTGAATTAGCATTTATTTACTCCATTAAGTATTTCCAATTATGATTTTCAACTCTTTTAGACAGCAGAAATCTATCTATATACATCACTAGTCTTTTCATCTAATTAAATCTATTGGTTTTTGAGAGTCTTTGGCCAWTATKMMGTAKAGWSCWCMTSYAKSSTWWCTGWWMMTGKGTYMASSATTAGGCYAT
>ML784087.1:223705-238487 GCA_009831015.1 Picea engelmannii | reverse complement strand
CTCATAACTTGTCCAATGTTTCTGACCGAGAAGAGATTTGTTAGGGCATCGTACATCTTCTTTGATGAGTCAAGATGGGAGATGTAGGGTATCAAGTGGTCTTTTATAGATTCAAGTATGATACTCATAGCATTGATGTCACCATCTTTGAACTTCTCCATAACTGCAACGTTCTGCGGTTCCTTCTCTTTTCCTTCTTCAAACTCTGGTTCCACGATCTTTCCTTTCACGATATCCAACACTTTATTCTTGGCAAGGATGAGGTCAATCCTTGTCTTCCACGCTCTGAAGTTAGAGGCTCCATCTAACTTGTTTTCTGACTTCATAGAGTAAGTCATAGCTGCTTTGACTTGGTCAACCCTAGATTTGACCAGAAACTCAAACTTGATGCGCTAGTGATGCAGGAGCATCGCTCCAACTCAGTAAAGCGCCAGTCAGTGAGCTCATCCAACGCGCATTCATGGGGAAGAGAGGCACAACCCTCTCATTTTTCAAAATTTTGAAATCGAATCCCATTTGGGGATTTGCGTTGTAAGTCTTTTAATGCCAAGCCGCACCTTTGTATAGGTAGTGGTTGAGGTTTCCTTTAATGGTTACCTGTAGCTAAGTCCATATCAGTCAGGTCTGCGACTTCCTTTTGTATAATGTAGCCGTAGAGGTAGGAGCCGCTCTGAGATAGCGATAGCACAGAGGCGGTGAAGAGGATAAGCTCATGGAGCCCTCTTTGGTAATAAAGTCTCTAAGTGAGAATAGAAGAGTTCTCAGGTAGAGAGATCTTGAGAGAGAGAGAGCTGAGACTTGTTACAGTCCAGCCTTTGTAAATCATCTGTATAGATACACAGAGATTAATAGAAAAGCAGTTTTTCCTGCATATTGTTGTTCATGTGTTTATGTTTAAGGAATCAATGTTGTAGACACAAGCGATAGATAGATTTTACTATCTGTTTGTGAGTTTGTCAATTTCTATCTGGGTTCTTTAGGCTGTGCAAGGAGTGCACAACAGAACAGAGGAGGTTCTATAGCCAGCGCAAGGAGTGTGTATCTGAATCTCTCGTTTGAGATCAAAGGAGAACGTGCTAGGCGAGCACACTAGGAGAATTCACAACTTAGGAGAAGCCTCAGAGTTACTGAACACTCTGGAGGTGAAGACTGTGCAACGAAAGCACGGGGAGAAGACAAAACTATTGAAGGTTTTGTAAAGCTCTGCCAGGAGGGCATTGAGCACGTGCATAGAGTGCACAGGAGGGATTCTATTTCGAGTTGAGAGAGGAGTGTCGAGGACAGACACTTACAGAGTCGCTGAACACTCTGTAGGCTTTGCAAGGTGTGCATTGAGCAGGAGAACGCCAGGGGGGTGTGAAGCATTTCTTTGCAAGAAATACTTCGAATTGAGTTATTCGAAAACTCAGCAACACAAGGAGTGTGCGAATAAGAACTTGTCTAAAGTTCTTCAACTTAGAAGGAATAGCGCAAGGAGTGCACTCAGAGTGAACTTGTTTCAAGTTCGAAAGCTCAGAAGGTCGAGAAATCTTTTTGAGGTTTTATGAGTTGACAAAGCTCAGGAGGGGAAGTGTTTTTATAACACAGGCGAGGCTTAAAAGTTGCAAGGCTCGCAAAAGAAAATCAAAGGTCGAGACCTTCGACGCCTCAGAATTCTTCCAAGTCCGGAATAAAGTGAAAGAGCTCGGGAGGAGCAACAACTGCCATCGGATTGGCAGAAGCAGGGAATTTGGACTGTCCAAATCCACGTCCGGACTCCCAAAAGAAAAGAGCAGGTGGAAATCCCGTAAGCCGTAAGATCTTACGCAGAGGGCCGATAGCCGCACGATCTGCGAGAATAGCGCGAGTCTTAGTGCTCATGCCAAGGAGGTGTTTCAACATTTCGTTACCGGGAAATTCGAGGGAAGAGTCTCGACACTCGTTCCCCAAAGTCACGAAAGGAGATCTCACGAAGGGATCTAGACCGTCGGTCACGGGGGTTTGTGGGCCGTCAGATCTGGAGGACGCGTGGAAGAAATCTGGAGGCCATCGACATTTTCATCACCGAGAGAACAAGAGTGAAGACAGGAGAAACCTCACGAAAGGAGGTCTCGCGAAAGCATCAGGACCGTCCATAGGAGAGACACGTGGCGAGCGATCAAGATTTCGGGGAAAACCCCGAAAGGTTATGAGCTGTCGATCATGTTAGATCGTGGCCGTTGGTTCAAGAAGGATCTGGACCGTTGATCTCTCAGGGGGAGACTTCAACATTTCAAAAGACAGGGAGCCGAGGAGAACTCGCATGTAGGAGTCCCGAATTCTCGAAACACGAAAGGCGTGTAGCTTAGAGCCTTGGGTCACAGCCCGAGGTCACGAGAGAGAAAATGAGTCAACGCAGGGGTGCCTGTTGGCTCAGAACCGAGAAAGGCACTGAAAAGGTGGCACACACGTAGGTTTTTCTAAGGCCTACGTCAAGGAGCAAGGGGACCTGTGGATCTGTTCGAAGGGTTCCAACAGGAACCAGAGAGCTATTTCAGCTCAGCAAGAAGGAACGATCCAGTGACTGGGAGGTCGCAGACCTTGTCGAAGGGTGAGGTAGGGGGTCTGCATCAGGTGGTATTAGAGCACATATTGGTTATTTCTGTGACGGAGAGCAGAGAAAGGATATACACGCCATCAAGTGGTATCATAGCTGATATTTTTTTCTGTAGATTTCATGCGAAAAGGGGTGAAGGAGATATTTTGGTAACATCAAGTGGTATCAGAAAACAAGAGTTTACCTGTAGACAACAAGTGAAGGAAGACAGAGTGTTGATGCTTTGTGGTGATTGTTTGTAGGAGTGCAACAATCAATAGACAACCATATGAGCTATAGGAGAAGCTGGAGATGCTCTCAGTTGCAGAGTGAACAACAGACTTGCCAGGAGGGCAGGTAGCAGAAGAATATGGCTACTGAAGGCCATGAGCATGGTGGAAGATGAGACCACCGGCAGAAAAGCAAGGCAAAGATTGACAGAGAACTCGCTGAGATAACAGCGAGAATGGAATATCTGACATTGAAGATGCAACATGAGGCGAAGGTACATTGGTGGTACGAATGGCCTCTGAACAGGAAAGCCAAATGGCCTGTTCAAAAGTTGCTGGCCAAGAAACAACAACAAAAGTTGAGGAAGTGGCTGAGGTATGCTGAAAGCCTCAGTGACACAGAGCTGGTTTGCATCTGTGAGCCAGAAGTTGGAGAAACCCTCAGTGATGAGGAAGAGGGATCAGTTTCAGATCTCATAAACTGCTAGGAGGGCAGGGATGAATTTTCGAATTGCCAGGTGGGCAATGAAATGAGATCATTGGAGGATCTCATAGACTGTCAGGAGGACAACCATGGAAATTCATATTGCCAGGAGGGCAATGATATGAGATTAACAGAGGATCTCATAAACTGCCAGGTGGGCAGAAGTGAACTTTCGAGTTGCCAGGTGGGCAGAAGTGAACTTTCGAGTTGCCAGGTGGGTAATGGGAAGAGATCAACAGAAGGTCTCGCATACTGCCAATGGGGCAATGGTGAAAGTTCAGATTGCTAAGTGGGCAATGAGATAGGACCAGTCGGTCTCATAGACTGCCAGGTGGGCAACAAAAAATTCCCAGGATGCCAGGTGGGCAGGGGGAAGAAATTGAGACTGTCTGAAAGTCTCAGGGACTCAGGAGTGAGTTCAGGTCAACAAGGAGTGTTGATAAGTGAAGATTCATGTGGTTGTGCAGACCATGTGAATGAAGATGATGACAAGTTAAAAACTTGCACCATCCAGGAGGAGGATCAGAAGAGCATTATGATGATTGGGGGAATTCGGGTTTTCCTGCCACATAGCCCAGTTGAGGCTAGCGAAGGTGTTGCAAATGCAACAACAACAGGAGGACAACCAACATAGACTGTCAAAGAAGAGGAACAAATGGAGCAGACATTGATGTCTACCCCAACAAAAGAAGAAGAGCATTCAACATAATGGCTCAAAATTTTCAGCAAGGTCGCTGAATAGAAGACAACTGCAACACTGGAGCCTGCAGCAGAAGAGGAAGCAGACAACATGGATTTTGCTGATTTGTATGAAGAATTGGAAGCCCTGGAAAGGAGGGTGATGGTGCAAAGCTTGCACATCCAACAGGCTAAGTTGGAAGCAGATAGAGGAGCATACCAGCCTGGGGAGGAGCTGGAGAGAGTTATAATTATGCCAGCACAAGAAGAGAAGAAGACAATAGCTAGTTGTCAGAGGAGGAAGCTGAGAAAACGCTCAGTGAGGAGACTGCAGAATTGGAGTCTGCAGCAGAGTGGCCACTCAGTGCCACAAAGGGAAATAAAGACAACATGGGAGATCAGGTAGATCTGCCCAGTGATAAGGAGGAAGAAGTGCAACAGAGAAGTCTGCATACAAAGAGCCAACCATTGAAGCAGCTGGACAGGGTGATTGAGAAGATTAGGAGGCTGATGTTGAGGTCAGCACAAGTAGCAGTGGGCAGGAGGAAGTTGAACAACAAGGAACCTGCAACAACAACAGGGAAGAAGAGAAAGAAGCAGCAACAACAAAGCAATGGAGAAGGTGGACAACTCCAAGGGAAAGTTTGGGATTCAGGTGGATTTCAACACTGGAGAAGAGGAGCTCATGATTTTTCCAGCTGAGGAGTATGATGCAGGGGCATCGCTCCAACTCAGTAAAGCGCCATCCAACCAGCTCATCCAACACACATTCATGGAGGAGAGGCGCAACCCTCTTATGTTTCAAAATTTTAAAATCAAATCCCATTTGGGGATTTGCGTTGTAAGTCTTTTAATGCCAAGCCGCACCTTTGTATAGGTAGTGCTTGAGGTTTCCTTTAATGGTTACCTGCAACTAAGTCTATATCAGTCAGGTCTGCGACTTCCTTTTGTGTAATGTAGTCGTAGAGGTAGGAGCTACTTTGAGATAGCGATAGCACAAAGGCGGTGAAGAGGATAAACTCATGGAGCCCTCTTTGGTAATAAAGTATCTAAGTGAGAATAGAAGAGTTCTCAGGTTGAGAGATCTCGAGAGAGAGAGAGTTGAGACTTGTTACAGTCCAACGTTTGTAAATCCTCTGTATAGATACACAGAGATTAATAGAAACACAGTTTTTCCTGCATATTGTTGTTCACATGTTTATGTTTCAGGAATGAATGTTGTAGACACAGGCGATAGATAGATTTTACTATCTGTTTGTGAGTTTGTCTATTTCTATCCGGGTTCTTTAGGCTGTGCAAGGAGTGCACAACAGAACATAGGAGGTTCTGTAGCAAGAGCAAGGAGTACGTATCTGAATCTCTCGTTTGAGATCAGAGGAGAACATGCCAGGCGGGCACACCAGGAGAATTCACAACTCAGGAGAAGCCTCAGAGTTACTGAACACTCTGAAGGTGAAGACTGTGCAACGAAAGCACATGGAGAAGACATAACTACTGAAGGTTCTGTAAATCTTTGCCAGGAGGGCATTGAGCACGTGCATAGAGTGCACATGAGGGACTCTATTTCGAGTTCAGAGAGGAGGAGTGTCGAGGAGAGACACTTACAGAGTTGCTGAACACTCTGTAGGCTCTGTAAGGTGTGCATCGAGCATGAGAATGCCAGGAGGGCGTGAAGAATTTCTTTGCAAGAAATACTTCGAATTGAGTTATTCGTAAACTCAGTAGCACAAGGAGTGTGCGAATAAGAACTTGTCTGAAGTTCTTCAACTCAGAAGGAATAGCGCAAGGAGTGCGCTCAGAGTGAACTTGTTTCAAGTTCGAAAGCTCAGAAGGTCAAGAAATCTTATTGAGGTTTTATGAGTTGACAAAGCTCAGGAGGGGAAGGGTTTTTATAACACAAGCGAGGCTTAAAAGTTGCAAGGCTCGTAGAAGGAATCAAAGGCCGAGACCTTCGACACCTCAGAATTCTTCCAAGTCCGGAATAAAGTGAAAGAGCTCGGGAGGAGCAACAACTGCCGTTGGATTGGCAGAAGCGGGGAATATGGACTGTCCAAATCCACGTCCAGACTCCTAGAAGAAAAGAGCAGGTGGAAATCCCGTAAGCCGTCAGATCTTACACAGAGGGTCGATAGCCGCACGATCCGCGAGAATAGTGCGAGTCTTAGCGCTTGTGCCAAGGACGTGTTTCGGCATTTCGTCATCGAAAAATCCGAGTGAAGAGTCTCGACACTCGTTCCCCAAAGTCGTGAAGGGAGATCTCGCGAATGGATTTAGACCATCGGTCAGGGGGGTTTGTGGGCCGTCGGATCTGGAGGACGCGTGGCAGAAATCTGGAGGCCATCGACATTTTCATCTCCGGGAGAACAAGGGTGAAGACAGGAGAAACCTCACGAAAGGAGGTCTTGCGAAAGCATCAGGACCATCTATAGGAGAGACACGTGGCGAGCGATCAAGGTTTCAGGGAAAACCCCGAAAGGTTATGAGTCGTTGATCCAGTTAGATCGTGGCCGTTGGTTCAAGAAGGATCTAGACCGTTGATCTCTCAGGGGGAGACTTCGGCATTTCGAAAGAAAGGGAGCCGGGGAGAACTCGCATGTAGGAGTCCTGAACTCCCGAAACGCAAAAGGCGTGTAGTCTAGAGCCTTGGGTCACAAGAGAGAAAAGGAGTCAATGTAAGGGTGCCTGTTGGCTCAGAACTGAGAAAGGTGCCGAAAAGGTGGCACACACGTAGGTTTTTCTAAGGCCTGCGTCAAGGAGCAAGGGGACCTGTGGATCTGTTCGAAGGGTTCCAGCAAGAACCATAGAGCTATTTCAACTCAACAAGAAGGAACGATCCAGTGACCGGGAGGTTGCGGACCCTGCCGAAGGGTGAGGTAGGGGGTCTGCATCAGGGGGTATCAGAGCACAGATTGGTTATTTCTGTGACGGAGAGCAGAGAAAGGATATACTCTGATACACACCATCAAGTGGTATTAGAGCTGATATTTTTGTCTATAGATTTCAGGCGAAAAGGGGTGAAGGAGATATTCTGGTAACATCAAGTGGTATAAGAAAATAGGAGTTTACTTGTACACAACAGGTGAAGGAAGACAAAGTGTTGATGCTCTGTGGTTATTGTTTGCAGGTGTGCAACAGTCAATAGAAAACCAAATGAGCTGTAGGAGAAGCTGGAGATGCTCTCAGTTGCAGAGTGAACAACAGACTTGCCGGGAGGGCAGGTAGCAGAAGAATATGGCTACTGAAGGCCATGAGCATGGTGGAAGATGAGACCACCGACAAAAAAACAAGGCAAAGATTGACAGAGAACTCGCTGAGATAAGAGCGAGAATGAAACATCTGACATTGAAGATGCAACAGGAGGCGAAGGTACATTGGAGGTACAAATGGCCTCTGAACAGGAAAACCAAATGGCTTGTTCAAAAGTTGCCGGCCAGGAAACAACAACAAAAGTTGAGGAAGTGGCTGAGGTATGCTGAAAGCCTCAGTGACACAGAGCTGATTTGCATCTGTGAGCCAGAAGTTGAAGAAACCCTCAGTGATGGGGAAGAGGGATCCGTTTCAGATCTCATAAACTGCCAGGAGGGTAGGGATGAATTTTCAAATTGCCAGGTGGGCAATGAAATGAGATCATTGGAGGTTCTCATAGACTGTCAGGAGGACATCCATGTAAATTCATATTGTTAGGAGGGCAATGATATGAGATTAGCAGAGGATCTCATAAATTGCCAGGTGGGTAGAAGTGAACTTTCGAATTGCTAAGTGGGCAATGGGAAGAAATCAACAGAAGGTCTCACATACTGCCACGGGGGCAATGGTGAAAGTTCAGATTACCAAGTGGGCAATGAGATGGTACCAGTTGGTCTCATAGACTGCCAGGTGGGCAGCAAAAAATTCCCAGGATGCCAGGTGGGCAGGGGGAAAGAATTGAGAATGTCTGAAACTCTCAGGGACTCAAGAGTGAGTTCAGGTCAACAAGGAGTGCTGATAAGTGAAGATTCATGTGGTTGTGCAGACCATGTGAATGAAGATGATGACAAGTTAAAAAATTGCACCATCCAGGAGGAGTATCAGAAGAGCATTCTGATGATTTGGGGAATTTGGGTATTCCTGCCACATAGCCTAGTTGAGGCCAGCGAAGGTGTTGCAGATGCAACAACAGCAGGAGGACAACCAACAGAGACTGCCAAAGAAGAGGAAGAAATGGAGCAGACACTGATGTCTACCCCAGTGGAAGAAGAAGAGCATTCACCAGAATGGCTCAAAATTTTTAACCAGGTAGATGAACAGAAGACAACTGCAGCACTGGAGCCTGTAGTAGAAGAGGAAGCAGACAACATGGATTTTTCTGATCTGTATGAAGAATTGGAAGCCCTGGAAAGGAGGGTGATGGTGCAAAGATTGCACATCCAACAGGCTAAGTTGGAAGCAGATAGAGGAGCATACCAGCCCGGGGAGGAGCTAGAGGGAGTTATAATTATGCCAGCACAAGAAGAGAAGCAGACAATAGCCAGTCTGTCAGAGGAGGAAGCTGAGAAAACGCTCAGTGAGGAGACTGCAGAATTGGAGTCTGCAGCAGAGTGGCCACTCAGTGCCACAAAGGGAAATAAAGACAATGTGGGAGATCAGGTAGATCTGCCCACTGATAAGGAGGAAGAAGAGCAGCAGAGAAGACTACATACAAAGAGCCAACCATTGGAGCAGCTGGACAGGGTGATTGAGAAGATCAAGAGGCTGATGTTGAGGTCAACACAAGAAACAGTCAGCAGGAAGAAGTTGAACAACAAGGAACCTGCAACAGCAGCAGGGAAGAAGAGAAAGCAGCAGCAACAGCAGCAGCGAAGCAATGGAGTAGGTTGACAACTCCAAGGGAAAGTTTGGGATCCAGGTGGATTTCAACACTGGAGAAGAGGAGCTCATGATTTTTCCAGCTAAGGAGTATGATGCAGGAACATCGCTCCAACTCAGTAAAGTGCCAGCCAACTAACTCATCCAGTGCGCATTCATGGAGGAGAGAGGCACAACCCTCTTATTTTTCAAAATTTTGAAATCGAATCCCATTTGGGGATTTGCATTGTAAGTCTTTTAATGCCAAGCTGCACCTTTGTATAGGTAGTGATTGAGGTTTCCTTTAATGGTTACCTGCAGCTAAGTCCATATCAGTCAGGTCTGCGACTTCCTTTTGTGTAATGTAGCCGTAGAGGTAGGAGCCGCTCTGAGATAGCGATAGCACAAAGGCGGTGAAGAGGATAAGCTCATGGAGCCCTCTTTGGTAATAAAGTCTCTAAGTGAGAATAGAAGAGTTCTCAGGTAGAGAGATCTCGAGAGAGAGAGAGCTGAGACTTGTTACAGTCCAGCCTTTGTAAATCATCTGTATAGATACACAAAGATTAATAGAAAAGCAGTTTTTCCTGCATATTGTTGTTCACGTGTTTATGTTTCAGGAATGAAGGTTGTAGACACAGGCGATAGATAGATTTTACTATCTGTTTGTGAGTTTGTCAATTTCTATCTGGGTTCTTTAGGTTGTGCAAGGAGTGCACAATAGAACAGAGGAGGTTCTGTAGCCAGAGCAAGGAGTTTGTATCTGAATCTCTCGTTTGAGATCCGAGGAGAACATGCCAGACAAACACACTAGGAGAATTCACAACTCAGGAGAAGCCTCAGAGTTACTGAACTCTCTGAAGGTGAAGACTGTGCAACGAAATCACGGGGAGAAGACAGAACCACTGAAGGTTCTGCAAAGCTCTGCCAGGAGGGCATTGAGCACGTGCATAGAGTGCACATGAGGGACTCTATTTCGAGTTCAGAGAGAAGGAGTGTCGAGGAGAGACACTTACAGAGTTGCTGAACACTCTGTAGGCTTTGCAAGGTGTGCATCGAGCAGGAGAACGCCACGAGGGCGTGAAGCATTTATTTGCAAGAAATACTTCGAATTGAGTTATTCGAAAACTTAGTAGCACAAGGAGTGTGCGAATAAGAACTTGTCTGAAGTTCTTCAACTTAGAAGGAATAGCGCAAGGAGTGCGCTCAGAGTGAACTTGTTTCAAGTTCGAAAGCTCAGAAGGTCGAGAAATATTTTTGAGGTTTTCTGAGTTGACAGAGCTTAGGAGGGGAATTGTTTTTATAACACACGCGAGGCTTAAAAGTTGCAAGGCTCGCAGAAGGAATCAAAAGTTGAGACCTTCGACACCTTAGAATTCTTCCAAGTTCGGAATAAAGTGAAAGAGCTCGGGAGGAGCAACAACTGTCGTCGGATTGGCAGAAGCGGGGAATATGGACTATCCAAATCCATGTCCAGACTCCTAGAAGAAAAGAGTAGGTGGAAATCCCGTAAGCTGTGAGATCTTACGCAGAGGGTCGATAGCCGCATGATCCGCGAGAATAGCGTGAGTCTTAGCGCTTGTGCCAAGGAGGTGTTTCGACATTTCGTTATCGAAAAATCCGAGGGAAGAGTCTTGACACTCGTTCCCCAAAGTCGTGAAAGGAGATCTCGCGAAGGGATCTAGACCATCGGTCAGGGGGGTTTGTGGGCCGTCAGATCTAGAGGATGCGTGGCAGAAATCTGGAGGCCATCGACATTTTCATCTCCGGGAGAACAAGGGTGAAGACAGGAGAAACCTCACGAAAGGAGTTCCCTTGAAAGCATCAGGACCATCCATAGGAGAGACACGTGGCGAGCGGTCAAGGTTTTGGGGAAAACCCCGAAAGGTTATGAGTCATCGATCCAGTTAGATCATGGCCGTTGGTTCAAGAAGGATCTAGACCATTGATCTCTCAGGGGGAGACTTCGACATTTCGAAATAAAGGGAGCCGGGGAGAACTCGCATGTAGGAGTCCCGAACTCCCGAAATGTGAAAGGTGTGTAGCCTAGAGCCTTGGGTCACAGCTCGAGGTCACGAGAGAGAAAATGAGTCAACGCAAGGGTGCTTGTTGGCTCAGAACTGAGAAAGGTGTCGAAAAGGTGGCGCGCACGTAGGTTTTTCTAAGGCCTGCGTCAAGGAGCAAGGGGACCTGTGGATCCGTTCGAAGGGTTCCAGAAAGAACCATAGAGCTATTTCAACTCAACAAGAAGGAACGATCCAGTGACCGGGAGGTCGCGGACCCTGCCGAAGGGTGAGGTAGGGGGTCTGCATCAGGTGGTATCAGAGCACATATTGGTTATTTCTGTGATGGAGAGCAGAGAAAGGATATACTCTGATACACACCATCAAGTGGTATCAGAGCTGATATTTTTGTCTGAAGATTTCAGGCGAAAAGGGGTGAAGGAGATATACAGGTAACATCAAGTGGTATCAGAAAATAGGAGTTTACCTGTACACAATAGGTGAAGGAAGACAAAGTGTTGATGCTCTGTGGTTATTGTTTGCAGGTGTGCAACAGTCAATAGACAACCATATGAGCTATAGGAGAAGTTGGAGATGCTCTCAGTTGCAGAGTGAACAACAGACTTGCCGGGAGGGCAGGTACTAGAAGAATATGGCTACTGAAGGCCATGATTGTGGTGGAAGATGAGACCACCAACAAAAAAACAAGATAGAGATTGACAGAGAACTCGTTGAGATAAGAGCGAGAATGGAACATCTGACATTGAAGATGCAACAGGAGGTGAAGGTACATTGGAGGTACAAATGGCCTCTGAACAAGAAAGCCAAATGGCTTGTTCAAAAGTTGCTGGCCAGGAAACAACAACAAAAGTTGAGGAAGTGGCTGAGGTATGCTGAAAGCCTCAGTGACACAGAGCTGGTTTGCATCTGTGAGCCAGAAGTTGGAGAAACCCTCAGTGATGAGTAAGAGGGATCAGTTTCAGATCTCATAAACTGCTAGGAGGGCAGGGATGAATTTTCAAATTGCCAGGTGGGCAATGAAATGAGATCATTGGAGGATCTCATAGACTGTCAGGAGGACAACCATGTAAATTCATATTGCTAGGAGGGAAATGATATGAGATTAGCAGAGGATCTCATAAACTGCCAGGTGGGCATAAGTGAACTTTCGAGTTGTCGGGTGGGCAATGGGAAGAGATAAGCATAAGGTCTCGCATACTGCCAAGGGGGCAGTGGTGAAAGTTCAGATTATCAAGTGGGCAATGAGATGGTACCAGTCGGTGTCATAGACTGCCAGGTGGGCAGCAGAAAACTCCCAGGATGCCAGGTGGGCAGGGGTAAAGAATTGAGACTGTCTGAAACTCTCAGGGACTCAGGAGTGAGTTCAGGTCAACAAGGAGTACTGATAAGTGAAGATTCATGTGGTTGTGCAAACCATGTGAATGAAGGTGATGACAAGTTAAAAACTTGCACCATCCTGGAGGAGTATCAGAAGAGCATTCTGATGATTGGGGGAATTCGAGTATTCCTGCCACATAGCCCAGTTGAGGCCAGTGAAGGTGTTACAGATGCAACAACAACAGGAGGACAACCAACAAAGACTGTCAAAGAAGAGGAAAAAATGGAGCAGACGTTGATGTCTACCCCAACAGAATAAGAAGAGCATTCAACAGAATGGCTCAAAATTTTCAACCAAGGAGATGAACATAAGACAATTGCAGCACTGGAGCCTATAGCAGAAGAGGAAGCATACAACATGGATTTTGCTGATCTGTATGAAGAATTGAAATCCCATAAAAGGAGGGTGATGGTGCAAAGATTGCACATCCAACAGGCTAAATTGGAAGCAGATAGAGGAGCATACCAGCCCGGGGAGGAGCTGGAGGGAGTTATAATTATGCCAGCACAAGAAGAGAAGCAGACAGTAGCTAGTCTGTCAGAGGAGGAAGCTGAGAAAATGCTTAGTGAGGAGACTGCAGAATTGGAGTCTGCAACAGAGTGGCCACTCAGTGCCACAAAGGGAAATAAAAACAACATCGGAGATCAGGTAGATCTGCCCACTGATAAGGAGGAAGAAGAACAACAGAGAAGACTGCATACAAAGAGCCAACCATTGGAGCAGCTGGATAGGGTGATTGAGAAGATCAGGAGGCTGATGTTGAGGTCAGCACAGGAAGCAGTTAGTAGGAAGAAGTTGAACAACTAGGAACCTACAACAGTGGCAGGGAAGAAGAGAAAGAAGTAGCAATAGCAGCAGCGAAGCAATGGAGCAGGTGGACAACTCCAAGGGAAAGTTTGGGATCCAGGTGGATTTCAACACTGGAGAAGAGGAGCTCATGATTTTTCCAGCTGAGGAGTATGATGCAGGAGCATCGCCAGCCAACCAACTCATCCAGTGCGCATTCATGGAGGAGAGAGGCACAACCCTCTTATTTTTCAAAATTTTGAAATCGAATCCCATTTGGGGATTTGCGTTGTAAGTCTTCTAATGCCAAGCCGCACCTTTGTATAGGTAGTGGTTGAGGTTTCCTTTAATGGTTACCTGCAGCTAAGTCCACATCAGTCAGGTCTGCGACTTCCTTTTGTGTAATGTAGCCGTAGAGGTAGGAGCCGCTTTGAGATAGCGATAGCACAAAGGCGGTGAATAGGATAAACTCATGGAGCCCTCTTTGGTAATAAAGTCTCTAAGTGAGAATAGAAGAGTTCTCAGGTAGAGAGATCTCGAGAGAGAGAGAGATGAGACTTGTTACAATCCAGCCTTTGTAAATCATCTGTATCGATACACAAAGATTAATAGAAAAGCAATTTTTCCTGCATATTGTTGTTCACGTGTTTATGTTTCAGGAATGAAGGTTGTAGACACAGGCGATAGATAGATTTTACTATCTGTTTGTGAGTTTGTGAATTTCTATCTGGGTTCTTTAGGCTGTGCAAGGAGTGCACAACAGAACAGAGGAGGTTCTGTAGCCAGAGCAAGGAGTGCATATCTGAATCTCTTGTTTGAGATCAGAGGAGAACATGCCAAGCGGGCACACCAGGAGAATTCACAACTCAGGAGAAGCCTCAGAGTTACTGAACACTCTGGAGGTGAAGACTGTGCAGCGAAAGAACGGGGAGAAGACAAAACTACTGAAGGTTCTGTAAAGCTCTACCAGGAGGGCATTGAGCGCATGCATAGAGTGCATAGGAGGGACTCTATTTCGAGTTCAAAGAGGAGGAGTGTCAAGGACAAACACTTACAGAGTTGCTGAACACTCTGTAGGCTCTGCAAGGTGTGCATCGAGCAGGAGAATGCCAGGAGGGCGTGAAGCATTTCTTTGCAATAAATACTTCGAATTGAGTTATTCGAAAACTCAGCAGCACTAGGAGTGTGTGAATAAGAACTTGTCTGAAGTTCTTTAGCTCAGAAGGAATAGCGCAAGGAGTGCACTCAGAGTGAAATTGTTTCAAGTTCAAAAGCTCAGAAGGTCGAGAAATCTTTTTGAGGTTTTTTGAGTTGACAAAGCTCAGGAGGGGAAGTGTTTTTATAACACAGGCGAGGCTGAAAAGTTGCAAGGCTCGCAGAAGGAATCAAAGGTCGAGACCTTCGACGCCTCATAATTCTTCCAAGTCCAGAATAAAGTGAAAGAGCTTGAGAGGAGCAACAACTTCCGTCGGATTGGTAGAAGCGGGGAATTTGGACTGTCCAGATCCATGTCCAGACTCCCAGAAGAAAAGAACAGGTGGAAATCCCGTAAGCCGTCAGATCTTATGCAGAGGGCCGATAGCCGCATGATCTGCGAGAATAGCGTGAGTCTTAGCGCTCGTGCCAAGGAGGTGTTTTGGCATTTCGTTACCGGGAAATCCGAAGGAAGAGTCTTGACACTTGTTCCCCAAAGTTGAGAAAGGAGATATCGCGAAGGGATTTAGACCGTTGGTCACGGGGGTTTGTGGGCCGTCGGATCTGGAGGACGCGTGGCAGAAATATGTAGGCCATCGGCATTTTCATCACTGGGAGAACAGGGGTGAAGAC
>ML784087.1:191504-221150 GCA_009831015.1 Picea engelmannii | reverse complement strand
CAGAAGAGGAAGCAAACATCATGGATTTTGCTGATCTGTATGAAGAATTGGAAGCCATGGAAAGGAGGGTGATGGTGCAAAGCTTGCACATCCAACAGGCTAAGTTGGAAGCAGATAGAGGAGCATACCAGCCTGGGGAGGAGCTTGAGGGAGTTATAATTATGCCAGCACAAGAAGAGAAGAAGACAATAGCTAGTCTATCAGAGGAGGACACTGAGAAAACGCTCAGTGAGGAGAGTGCAGAATTGGAGTCTGCAACAGAGTGGCCACTCAGTGCCACAAAGGGAAATAAAGACAGCATGGGAGATCAGGTAGATTTTCCCACTGATAAGGAGGAAGAAGTGCAACAGAGAAGACTGCATACAAAGAGCCAGCCATTGGAGTAGCTGGAGAGGGTGATTGAGAAGATCAGGACGCTGATGTTGAGGTCAGCACAAGAAGCAATCACTAGGAGGAAGTTGAAAAACAAGGAGCCTACAACAGTGGCAGGGAAGAAGAGAAAGAAGCAACAACAACAACAACGAAGCAATGGAGCAGGTGGACAACTCCAAGGGAAAGTTTAGGATCTAGGTGGATTTCAACACTGGAGAAGAGGAGCTCATGAGCAGGAGCTCATGATTTTTCCAGCTGAGGAGTATAATGCAGGAGCATCGCTCCAACTCAGTAAAGCGCCAACCAACCAGCTCATCCAGTGCGCATTCATGGAGGAGAGAGGCACAACCCTCTCATTTTTCAAAATTTTTAAATTGAATCCCATTTGGGGATTTGCATTGTAAGTCTTTTAATGCCAAGCCACACCTTTGTATAGGTAGTGGTTGAGGTTTCGTTTAATGGTTACCTGCAGTGAAGTCCATATCAGTCAGGTCTGTGACTTCCTTTTGTGTAATGTAGCCGTAGAGGTAGAAGCCGCTTTGAGATAGTTTTAGCACAGAGGCGGTGAAGAGGATAAGCTCATGGAGCCCTCTTTGGTAATAAAGTATCTAAGTGAGAATAGAAGAGTTCTTAGGTAGAGAGATATCGAGAGAGAGAGAGCTGAGACTTGTTACAGTCCAGCCTTTGTAAATCATCTGTATAGATACAAAAAGATTAATAGAAAAGCAATTTTTCCTGCATATTGTTGTTCACGTGTTTATGTTTCAGGAATGAATGTTGTAGACACAGGTGATAGATAGATTTTACTATCTGTTTGTGAGTTTTTCGATTTCTATATGGTTTCTTTAGGCTATGCAAGGAATGCACAATAGAACAGAGGAGGTTCTGTAGCCAGCACAAGGAGTGCGTATTTGAATCTCTCGTTTGAGATCATAGGAGAATGTGCCAGGCGGGCACACCAGGAGAATTCACAATTCAGGAGAAGCCTCAGAGTTACTGAACACTCTGGAGTTTAAGACTGTGCAGCGAAAGCACAGGGAGAAGGCAGAACTATTGAAGGTTCTGTAAAGCTTTGCCAAGAGGGCATTGAGCGCGTGCATAGAGTTGCACAAGAGGGACTCTATTTCGAGCTTAGAGAGAAGGAGTGTCGAGGAGAGACACTTACAGAGTTTCTGAACACTCTGTAGGCTCTGTAAGGTGTGCATCGAGCAGGAGAACGACAAGAGGACGTGAAGCATTTCTTTGCAAGAAATACTTCGAATTGAGTTATTCGAAAACTCAGCAGCACAAGGAGTGTGCGAATAAGAACTTGTATGAAGTTCTTCAACTCAGAAGGAATAGCGCAAGGAGTGCGCTCATAGTGAACTTGTTTCAAGTTCGAAAGCTAAGAAGGTCGATAAATCTTTTTGAGGTTTTCTAAGTTGACAAAGCTCAGGAGGGGAAGTGTTTTTATAACACAGGCGAGGCTTAAAAGTTGCAAGGCTCGCAGACGGAATCAGAGGCCGAGACCTTCGACGCCTCAGAATTCTTCCAAGTCCGGAATAAAGTGAAAGAGCTCGGGAGGAGCAACAACTGCCGTCGGATTGGCAGAAGCGGGGAATGTGAACTGTCCAAATCCACGTCCAGAATCCCAGAAGAAAAGAGCAGGTGGAAATCTCGTAAGATGTAAGATCTTACGCAGAGGGCCGATAGCCACATGATCTGCGAGAATAGCGCAAGTCTTAGCGCTCGTGCCAAGGAGGTGTTTCGACATTTCGTTACCAGGAAATCTAAGGGAAGAGTCTCGACACTCGTTCCCCAAAGTTGCGAAAGGAGATCTCGCAAAGGGATCTAGACCGTCGGTCACGGGGGTTTGTGGGCTGTCAGATCTGGAGGATGCGTGGCAGAAATCTGGAGGCCATCGACATTTTCATCACCGGGAGAACAAGGGTGAAGACAAGAGAAACCTCACGAAAGGAGGTCCCGCGAAAGCATCAGGACCGTCCATAGGAGAGACACATGGCGAGCGGTCAAGGTTTCGGGGAAAACCTTGAAAGATTATGAGCCGTCGATCCAGTTAGATCGTGACTGTTGGTTCAAGAAGGATCTAGACTGTTGATCTCTCAGGGGGAGACTTCAGCATTTTGAAAGATAGGGAGCCAGGGAGAACTCGCATGTAGGAGTCCTGAACTCTCGAAACGTGAAAGGTGTGTAGCCTAGAGCATTGGGTCACAACCCAAGGTCACGAGAGAGAAAAGAAGTCAACGTAGGGGTGCCTATTGGCTCATAACCGAGAAAGGCGCCAAAAAGTTGGCATGCACGTAGGTTTTCCTAAGGCCCGTGTCAAGGAGCAAGGGGTCCTGTGGATCTGTTCGAAGGGTTCCAACAGGAACCATAGAGCTATTTCAACTCAGCAAGAAGGAACGATCCAGTGACCGGGAGGTCGCGGACCTTGCCGAAGGGTGAGGTAGGGGGTCTGCATCAGCTAGGCTAGGGTGCACTGATCTATCTGGAAATTAGGTCAATCCCCTCACTTAAGGTGCCTCAACGAGAGGATTAGGGTTTCTGCAACTGCACCTGCTAGTAACCCTAGCGACAATGCTTTGGTGATTGCTCCTGCTAGAAACCCTAGCGGCAGTTCTTCAACGAGCTTAATGTCCTTATGGCTATGTTTCCTTCCAACAGTTAGACTGAATGAAGGAGGTGTGGGCCCATAACCTGTTAGAATATAATGGATGTGCTCGTTTTACCATTGACAATATCACTATTGTCACCCAACCATAGGCCGAAGCCACCCTCCGAGCACCTTAACCTTGACAAAGAATCACTCCGGAAGCAAACCCTAGGCTAGATAGCCAAACAAAGGGTAGCACACCTTTCCCCAAGGATAGCGCACCAACAAGAGCTGATCGGATAGTCCAAACCCTAACCAAGAGATAATCCAAGCCAAACGTGATCTGCTAGCTGTAGCAGCTGCAATGGCAGCTCTCCTTCAAACCTGCACACAAAACTGGGCACTGCAGTGCGCACAAGTGTTGCTCTGCAATTATGAGACTGCTTGCCAGAATGAAGATTGGCCTCCTGTATTTATAGTAATTCTGGCTAACTGCTTGGGCCGACTTCTCATTCTGGGTGTTTGTCTGTTAAGTTTATATTATTTCTTCTGGCCGACTTCTTCTCTTGGAGGCTAATAACCTAATACAAATTATCTTCTTGAGACGACATGTCTTCTAGGGTTATTAGCCAACTCATTAGGGTTTCTTCTTGCTTCCCGGAATATTCTATTCTCGTCAGGTTTACACGTGGAGGTAAATACCTCCCACAACTACCATAATATCAACAACATGTTGCATGCATGTCATGTGCATGCTGAGTTAAGTTCTAAATTCGAAGTCTCTTGTCCAAGATCTATTTCAAGATAAAGTCGAGTTATGAAAAAGCATACAATCAAGTTTCTAATTAGAGCCCTCTTCCAACTCCTCTCCACTCCTTTGTAAACAAAGGTCGACCCCTCATTCTATACATTAGGTTATGTAGCGTGAGGGTAGAGGAGTAGAAGGCAACGAGTGCTTATCTACAATGCTGGTGTATATCAATATAAATAGGCAACAAGTGCTTGTTTACAAGTGCTGGTATATATCAATATACAATGAAGCAAACATACACCAATAGGGTTGGTGTATATTAGTCCAGAAAAGGCAACAAAGTAGCACCCAGGCAACACATACCCTCTTCCACAATGCTGGTCTATAACATAGGGATTTATCAACAAAGTCTCTCAGTATTCTACAGGTCACACAGACAGGTCAAAGTCATATTGGCAAGCTCATTTAAGAGCAAAATTTCATGGTGGAATTGTTGTAAGTAATCATACATTATCTTTGCAATAAAAGGAGATTGTTTGCTAGGGTTTTTCTCCTTGTATAGGGTTTCCCTAGGGTATATGTGTTGTTCATGTTTATGCTTGTGGATCTACATATTTCTTGTATTGTTTAAATATATTAAGTTTGAACCAAAGTGTTGAAGAATTTAAAGAAATAATCCATATATTATATCAAGTTCAATAATTTAACATGGTATCAGAGGTTAGGGTGTAAAACAACTTGTTGAAGTGCCGCAACAGGTACACACAAATCAAAGCGAGCTTGATCAAGTTTCCAGCGTGAGGTCCATGGCATCCTCCATTTCTGTCAGAGTCGAGGATAGGCTTGAAGGAGCATCCAACTTCAATGTATGGAAGCTTTGGATAACGAATATCTTGCAGGAGCATGAACTTGATCAGTATGTGACCACAGTGATGGAGGAACCCACAACTAATGTAGGAAGAGCGACCTTCAAGAAGAATCAAGCCAAGGCCAAGCAAATCATCTTTGACTCTGTCAAAGACAATATAATGCTAGCAATGACTTCATCAATCACCGCCAATGACTGTATGGATACCTTGGTAAATTTGTATGAGAAACAAGCACCAAGTCAGAAGAGGACACTTAAGCACAAGCTTAAGTATTTGAAGATGGAGAAAGGTGAATCAATAAAATCTTTTTGTTCCAGGATAGCCTAGATCAGAGATCAAATTTTGGTCACATATGTCACAGTGGATGATGATGACTTAGTGCAAGCCATATTTGATGGTCTTCCTTCTTCATGGAAGACCTTATCATCTAGTGTGAGTGGGAGAGAGATTCAACACACATTTGAGAGGTTATGGCATGATTGCCTCCAAGAGGAGAGTCACACTGATACCAAGAGCAAACCAACCAAAGAAGAGCATTCAACATTAGCATTAAGATTCAAGGGAAAGAAGAAGGTCACTTCTTAGAAAGGATCTCAGAAGAAGTCAAACACCAAAGGTATGTTAAACATAAGAGTATTGATACATCTAAAATATTAAATGCTTTAGTTGCAATAAGTTGGGTCATTTTGCTAGAGACTGCTGATATAGGAAGAAAAATATAAGGAAAGGGAAACATCATGCCTCAACTGCCGATGATGATGAATCCAAAAGAAATCAGAAAATTCCTTTTAATGAGAGAGAATAGAAAAGAATATTACCTGGTTTTTGTTTTATCCAATACGGTTATCACATGGTCGAAAACTTGGTTAATAGACAGTGGTGCATCAAAGCACGTGATAGTGTACAAGGAGATCCTCTCAGATTTCAAGACAAAATCTTTTGCAGAGCAGGTTGAGCTTGTGGATGACAAATGTTGCAAGATAGAGGGAGTAGGCTCTATCTCCTTCAGATTGGAATCTGGGGCTAGGCTTCATGTTGATGAAGTATTATATGTTCCAGGGCTCAGGAATAATCTACTATTAGTTGCAACCCTTGAGAACAAGGGATATTGGGTGATCTTCAAGGACATGAAGGCATCTCTGTGGGCTAAAGGTAGCCACTTGAGTACAACAAAACCTATTGGGACTTGTAGAGGAGGACTGTACGTTGTGACAGGACAATCAGTTCAGGCATTAGCTCATGATGCGACCAACTCCAACGAGTTGTGTCACATAAGACTTGAACATCTTCATTACAAAGCACTACTAGATCTGCAAAATATGGTATGTTGCATGCCCTCTATTTCTCTTAGTAAAAATAAATTTATAAAAGATGCATGCTAGGTAAAAATATAAAGAAAGCATTTCCTAGCAGTGACAATAGAGCTCAAGGCTTCTTAGATCTGGTTCATTCTGATGTATGTGGTCCCATGTCATCTCTCTCACTTAGTGGTTGTTTATATTATGTCATTTTTATTGATGATTACTCAAGAAAATATTGGATCCATTTCCTTAAAGCGAAAAGTGACACATTTGATAAGTTCAAAGAGTATAAGGCCTTTATTGAAAATAAGACAGAGAAACACATCAGAACCCTTAGAACAGACAATGGAGGAGAGTTTGAATCTATCAAGTTTGAGGATTTATGCAAGGAAGCAGGAATCAAGAGACAATTGACCGTGCCATATAACCCTCAGCAAAATGGTGTTGTTGAGAGGAAAAACATGACAATTTGTGAGGCAACGAAAACCATGATGTTTGACCATGATCTGCCAATTTTTTTATGGGTAGAAGCTACCTCCACTGCCGTGTATATTCAAAATAGCTGTCCACATGCTATCTTGAAGGACAAGACTCTTGAAGAAGTCTTCTTAGGGATCAAACCTGAAGTAGGGAACCTAAGGATAAGGATATTTGGATGTCCTATATATATTCATGTCCCTAAGGAGAAGAGGACAAAGATGGAACCCTCATGCAAGAAAGGGGTTTTTGTGTGGTACAATGAAAACTCTAAGGCTTACATGATTTATGTTCCAGGTAAGAGGCAGATAGAGGTAAGAAGGGATATGACTTTCCATGAGGAAGCCCCATTCAAGAAATCTAGAGAGCTACAACAGGAATCAAAAGCAGTTCAACCAACTTCACCCTCTTCTGAAAGTGAAGAGGCAGATGATCAGAGGGAATAACCTCATGAAGGGCCAAGTGATGAGCCCCTAGAACCCGATGAAGAGTTGGATAGAACTCTTGATGAACCCCCAGCCAAAAGGAAGGCATGATGACTTAAAGAAACGGTGCAGGAAGCAGAAAATACAACTGCTCCTAAAAGAAATTTCAGGGAAAGTAAGAGGCCTCACATGTTTGGAGGCTATGTTGCACTGATGAGCACCATCAATGATGCCAGACCCTCTTCATTTGAAGAAGCAGATAAATTATAAGCGTGGAAGGATGCCATGCTTGAGGAATACATGTCTATTCTAAAGAACAATGTCTGGGACATTGTGCCGAGGCTAAATGAAAAATCAATGGTCTCTCCCAAATGGATCTATAAGATCAAACATGCATGTGAGGCCTTCCTATTTCAGGGCCTCAATAATAAATAAATATCTATTTTGTTGTTTCCTACTGAAATAATCTGCGATTTAAATTTATGGTTTTCTTTCATGGTTTTTCTTTATACCATGAGTAAACTGATAAACAACATAATCACAACAACAACATAATAAAATACATACTTGAACATAATCACAACAACAACATAATAAAATACATGCTTCTACCTGCAGATTGGTTGATTTAGTCCTTGGTTCTCTCGTTCTTGAGTTTGCCCAAACTGCCTAACTGAATATTAATCTTCCAACCAACTAGGAACAACCTCTCTGATTCCATAGCTCCATGAATCCTTGCGGCTTCGTGGTCCTCGAGCCCAAAGTTTCCAGCGACAACAATGCCCTGTGAGAGTTTCCAAAATGATATGTTCTCCCAATTTTCCTCCTCCTCTTTCACCTCTTGCAGAATTTTCCAACACGAAATGAGACACTTCTCCAAGTCCCCTCCCCTCTTCCTTATCCCCCCCTCTCATTCAATTCCCCAACTACCTTCTCCCCCTCATTAATTCCCCAACAACCTTATTCCTTCATCAATTACTTCACCTATCTTTTAATAATAAAATAATAAAGATAAATTTATTGAATTTATTTTAATAATTAATTAAATTTAAATTAACAACTATGAAAATTAAATAATCAGATTGGGTTGTTACATACACCCATTCTTCAAGAAACTTCATCCCGAAGTTAGAGTAATTTACAATACAAGGGTAATGACACATGATTCATACATCCACATCAAAATAAACAACATCGTCAATTTAAAACACTTATATATACTAGTGTACATGTGCAAAACATGCATGTGTAGCTAGCACATACATGACTCACACATGTACTAATGACAATAATTATCATACCTAAAGTAATTCTTGTATGCGTCCAATCCAATCAACAAGACCATTTATTTCATAAAAGATAGTAAACCATTTAAAATGTTCGTGAAATCCCTCAATTACAATAATTTAGCACAAACAACATTCACTTAGACAATTGTCGTTCAGTTAAGTAAATATAAACATACATATATACATATTTTTCAAATGAGGAAATCAAGAAATTCTACCATAATGCGAAAGCCCCACACACTCTCAACTACTTCAAGTCATCCTTCCTCCCTAACCTACTTCCATCTTCCATCCCTATCCTTCCTCTGTTGCACTGTCTTGGAGCATCAACTTTATTGACCTAACTCCAGATAGAATTCGTAAGAAGAAGTGTCAACTCTCTTGACCAAGCATCCCTAGTAGGAAACTGACAATCATCATCACATGTCTAGGGGAGCGTGAACTAACATCGCCCTCCCATGACTCCAAATTTCATAGGATACACGGTGGGAAATGCCTCCACCCCTCCTAATAGAACTATGGTCAACACCTTACCATGGACCATACAGTGGCACTGTGTTGCTGGGAATTTTGTCATCATATATTCAGTTTTAGGCAGTCTCGCCACTTGAAAAACATGCACTTGTTCACACATCATAGAAATGCATTTGAACCAATATAATTTCACATACAAGATTCATACTATACTATTTCCTGGTCGATGTTCACGACATTAACCTTTTATCATCATTATTCTTGGCTATTTCATAGCCTATTGACCTACAGATTAGTCTATGACACAAACCCATACATATCCATGCATTATCATCATGTAAATGCATTTAATCATACCACGTAACAACAACTTTAAATGTCAAAATTTTGAAGTTAGAAATAGATTGCATAATATCCATCATAATTCAAATAACGTTAAACATTTATAGAATTGAAATTCACATAGGTTCATATGTCTTAAAATTTCAAGTGTATCATTAATAGTTTCACAGTGAATATAAAATAAAGATGATTAGGCCTTAAGTAATTCTAGCTGTCTAAGTCAAAAGGTCGCATTACATACACCCAAACTTCGAGAAAACATATTCCCGAGGTGGTAAAAATGATCTCGTCGTATGGTCTCTGCATTCTCCCAAGTAGCGGATCCCGGGCTATACTTGTCCCACTAGACCTTAACTTGGTCTACCAGACAATTCCTGGGTTGTCGGACCCTACGGTCCAATATGCGTAATGGTTCCACCATGAAGGTTCGCGTGTCTGACACCTGCAATTCCTTCCAATTCAGTTTATGATATTCGTCAGCAACATAATGACGTAGAACAAATACATGAAAAACATTATGAGTTTTATGCAAGTGGGGTGGCAGTACGAGACAATATGCTACAGGTCTAATTCTCTCTTGGATTTTGAACGGTCCTATAAATCGAGGCAACATCTTTGTCCCCTTCTCGAATTGAATGGTACTCTTATTAGGCTTGATACGAATGAAAACTTGATCTCCCACTTTATAACTTATGTTAGTCCTATGTGCATCAACATAACTTTTCTGTCTATCCCGTGCTTCCTTTAGTCGCTGCCTAATCTGAATCACCCGTTCCTCCATCTCTTGAATCAATTCTGGCTCAACTGTCACTCGGTCTTCTAACCTTTCCCAACTCAATGGTGCCCTATATGGACTTCCATACAAAGCTTCATAGGGTGGCATTTTGATGGAGCTATGAACACTGTTATTGTAGGCGAACTCTACCAAAGGTAGGTATTTCTCCCAATGGGTTTGATTATCCATAACACACATCCTAAACATGTCTTCCATAACTTGATTTATTCTCTCAGTTTTCCCATTTGTTTCAGGATGATATGATGTGCTTAAGTTCAATTGAGTTCCCAATGCTGACTGTAAACTTGTCCAAAACCTAGATGTGAATCGAGAGTCCCTATCTGAAATGATCTTCTTGGGTAACTCATGCAGATGGATGACCTCACTTATAAACATGCGTGCCACATAAATGACATCATAAGTGTCTCTAACCAGAATAAAATGAACACTCTTGGTCAACTTATCAACTATCACAAGAATGACATTGTGTCTATGTTATGTGAGTGGCAATCCCACAACAAAATCCATATAAATGACTTTCCACTTGGACATAGGAACATCATGCGGTTGTAGGAGAACTGCCGGGTGGTGGTGGTCAGCGTTCACTTGTTGACACTCTAGGCACTTGTCGACTAAATGCACTACATCACACTTCATGCCTACCCATAAGAAAAACTTCTTCAAGTTTGCGTACATCTTCTTCACACCCGAGTGTGCAAAATAAAGTGCTCTATGGGCTTCCTTGAGTATGATGCTTTGAATATCCCCACCTTCAGGGATGTACATCTTTCCCAGATATCTTAATAATCCATCTGCTTCCAGGCTATATCCTTCATACTTTGGCTTTAGTTGCCTCCCATTTTGGAGGGTTGAAGTAACCTTTAAATACCAACTATCTCCAAGAAGTTTCCCCAACACACGCTCCCTTAGATTAACCTTTAAGGGTACCAAGGAGAAGACACGTGGTCTCCTACTCAAGACATCCGTGACCACATTCTCCTTTTTCTTGATGTATGAAATTCCAAAATCATACTCACTCATAAACTCACTCTATCGCCTCTGCCTGACATTGAGATCTCTTTGAGTGAAGAGATGCTTTAAGCTTTCATGGTCAGTTTTGAGCTCAAAGCTTCGCCCTACTAGGTAGTGCCTCCAAAGCTTCAGAGCTAGCATTACAGATGCCAACTCTAAATCATGAGTAGCGTAAATATCCTCATGTTGTTTCAACTTTCTTGATGCATACGCTATCACTCCCCCATCTTGCATTAGCACGACCCCCAATCCTTGCTTCGAGGCATCCGTGCAAACTATGGAGTCTTTTTCCATATCTGGCACTCGTAGAATTGACGCACTGGTTAGTAACCTCTTAAGCTTGATGAATGCAATATCATATTCCTTTGTCCATTCATACCTGACCCCCTTGTGCTGTAAGGTGGTGATGAGTTTCGCTATCTTAGAGAACCCTTCCACAAACCTCCGATAATAACCCGCTAGCCCCATGAAGCTTGTTACCTCCTGAACATTTTTCGGCACTGACCATTCCATAACGGCCTTTACCTTTTCTGGGTCCACAAAGATTCCTTCACTGGAAATGATATGACCTAAGTAGTGAATCTTTTTCTGGAAGAAAGAACACTTCGACAACTTTCCATACAATTTGTTCTCTCTAAGGCACGACAACACCACTTGCAAGTGTTCCTCATGTTCTCTTTCATTCTTGGAATAGATGAGGATATCATCTAGAAAGACCTGTACAAAGCAGTCTAAGTACTTTCAGAGTACACCATTCATGAGGCTCATGAAGATTGCTGGTCCATTCGTCAAACCAAAAGGTACTACAACGAACTCGTAATGCCCAAACCAAGTTCGAAAAGCAGTTTTAGGAATATTGCCTTCCTTAATCCTTAACTGGTGATACCCTGAACACAGATCAATTTTTGAGAAAACTGCAGCTCCTTTCGTTTGATCAAAGAGGTCATCTATCTGTGGCATTGGGTAGTGATTTTTCACCGTAGCATGATTCAAGTCCCTTTAATCTATATACAGTCGCAAGGAACCATCCTTCTTCTTGACAAAAATTACTGGTGCACCCCAAGGTGAGACACTAGGCCTTATTAGTCCCAAGTCAGGTAGTTCCTTCAACTGCCTCTGCAACTCAAAAAGTTTTGGCGTTGTCATCCTATACAGAGTCTTGGAAATTGGCTTTGCACCAGGTTTTAGCACAATGGTAAAATGAAGCTTCCTCTTAGGAGGTAACAATGACAACTCTTTCAGAAAAACATCCTTAAACTCCAACGATACTGGATACCGATCCAAGGAGGTTCATTTCCCTTCATTGAATGTTTCCACTACATATAATCGACAACCTTTCCTCATGCAACATTTAACCTTCATGGTAGAGATAAAGCGTAGAGACACCTTCCTCTGCACACCATGGATTTCCACTGACCGACCTTCATCGTCAACACAAAGCACCATTTTCACGAAACAATCTACCATAGCTCGATAAGATTCTAACCAGTCCATCCCAATGATTAGGTCATACGTCCCTAGAGCAATGACATAGACCTTCAACCTAGTAGTACACAATCCCAAGGCTATTAGACAATTATTGATGTTAGGTCCTACTGCTTGTTTTTCCAACGAAGCCATCTCGACTTGTTTAAAGTCATTGTGCTCATAGGCTGCCAACCCACACTTTTCTAATGCACAAAGTGAAATGAAACTATATGTAGAAACATAATCAAATAAATCGTAACATTGACATGATTTAGCGTACCTAATGACTCCACCACAATGGATTGATGCTCTGCCTGACGGTTATTGATCGTTGCATAAATCTGGTGGCTACTACTCGCTCTTCCCATCGGGGCCTTTCCTTCTCTATGCACAAAGCATGCTTGTGACTCTGGGAAGTCACGCTGGTAATGGGGTCCTCCACACCTCCAACAAGTAACACAAGATGGAACCTGCACACTGCCCTATGACGGTCTCTGAAATGAGTTCCTTCCCCTGGAATCCCTACCCCTACTTGCTGCTCCCTGAGAAATTCGTGGACCTGCCTGAATCGTTGGCGATGAGTGGGATGCTGGACTTGCTTCCATTGAAATACATGTTGTAACTGCTCTAGGTGCAACTCTATTTCCATAAGGAGGTGGCCTAGAGCTTCCTCCCCTGGAGAAGATCCTAGGGGCATTCCCCACCAATCCAGGATGCTATGGAATGGTTGACCTCATACCTCTGTTTAAGCTCATATGCTCCTTTGCGTAATGAACATTTTCAACTACTTCGGTGAATGACGATGGTTTCCACATCCGTACCATGACCCTTATCTTAGGGTTTAACCCATACACAAAATGTTCTTCTTGTTGTTGATCGATATCCATGTATGAGACATATTTTACTAACTCCATGAACTTGATCTCGTACTCTTCCACAACATTTTTCCCTGAAATAGAGCATGGAATGCTCCTACTTGTTGTTCCTCATAGTAAGCAGACACATATTTCCTCCATAACATTTCCTCAAAAATCTCCCAAGAGACTGTGTCTGGGGTAAGGTGCAACTACCTCTTCAGATTACCCCACTAGTTCAAGGCACTATCCCCCAATTGAAAGATTTATATCTTCGCCTTTGATGTGGAAGCATAGTCTCTTAAGGCGAAAAATCGCGTCATTCCTTCCAACCATACCTCTGCACGTTCACTTGCACGACCCCCAACAAATTCTGGGAGTTTGATCTTCTGTAGTTCTCTGGTGATGTCCCCTGGTGGAGGCCCTTCCTCTCAGTCCCTTGACGCTTCAGGGTTACCCACTCTAGATGGTGGGAGTTCCACTTCAAAGAGCGCAAAATGAAAGTTAATTTAGGCTATGGCGGTGGAACGCCAATGTTGGTGGTCCTTGCGACGATGCCCCTCAACCTCGATTTCCCTGAGTCCTAACCATTTTGAATAACTTAATCTGTATCAAACCAAATGCTTATCAGGGAAGAATTTAAGGCATTCCACATTCGTTCAAACTTATACTTGCAAACATAGGGTTAGGCGTAAGTTTTTTTTTTTACTTGTCTGTAAACAAACATTACTCTCTTTAGGGTAAGTGGCTAAAGGTCGGGGTCGAAAGCCTCTAAGCGTGGTAACTTGTTCGGGTAAGTTGCTAACCCTCTTGTCTTGCTAGCTATGCCATCCCTACAACACACTCGCTAATATGCATCAAATCCCCTATACTAACATTAATAAATAGCCATAAATTTTTGCCAAAAAGACATTTTTCTTTTTATTAGTTAATGAATTCAAAATAATTTTAACTCCATTAAATACTAAATAAAAAAATCTAAAATCTTAGAATTTTCTATATAGAAAAACAAAATTAAAAAAAATTTGTAAATTAATAATTATAAAAAAAAATAATATGTTTTTTTTTTAAATAATTTAATTATGTCGGAAGCATGTTTATTACAATTTTATTTTTGAAATTTATTTTAATAATAATAAAAAAAATCACCAATAAAAAAATACATTAAATTTAATTCAAAAATTTGAAATTTATTTAAATAAAAAACAAATCAATTTAAATGCTTATATATAAACGCGAGGGGTTTTAGGGTTTTTATCTAAACGCCATCGAGCCCTACTTTTCAATCATATAACCAAGAGCTAAATCACCCAAGTGTCAAGTCACACTATATGTCAGAGCATGACGAGCAATATAGGCGCCAAAGGAGCCCAGGGGTCGATAACAATGCTCTACATGTGTCATTAACCAAAAATAATATTTAAGTAAATTAAAAAAAAAACACATGTATTTAGGGTTTCTAGGCAGCGTGGGACCTCACATGAGGCCCACGTGCCTTGGCCACAGTTGCCCACAATTCGAAATGGGAGAGAAAATAAAGTTGTGGCAACACGACTATTATCAAAATAATTTCCTGTTCCACCTCCATGATAGTAGAAGGAGGTTTTTGCGCCGTAGGAACGCTGTTGTTGCACTTGAGAAAACTACGTCACCACATGGTGGGAGAGGAGACTTGCCCTCAGAAGGCAGAAGCCCTTCAGATCTCCAGTTTCTTGCAGGAGGCGACCGTAAGCTCATCCTCTTTTACCTCGCCCATCCATTTCTTTTGAGCACAGGAGAAGTTTAGGAGAGGGAGGGGTCGAAGTATAGACAACACCCACACCAAACGCAGAGGAGGGAGCCCACAAGGAGCATACTTTATGCACTTATTTTTGGGTGCGTTGAGCACTTATACTCCTCTCCTCGGTGGCCAAGCTTGGCACTGGTCTTGAGTGCTGAGATTTGGTGCTAAGGTCTTGGGCGCCCGGTCTTAGCTTGTTTTTTGCGACCTGCAAGGATTATATAGCTCCCGTGGTTTCCTTGTGGCTTCTCCTTGGTGCTTGGTCAGTAGAATTGAGCGCTGGGCATTGTGGGAGGTCAGAGTTTGATTCCTCTCGCCTCACACTTGGACGCGCAGTGAAAATGAAACACCCCTCGTGGGCTCTTCCCTTGGTCATGGGTTGGCTCTTGGTTGCTGGGATCTGGTGTTGACAACTACCTTCTCCCCCTCATTAATTCCCCAACAACCTTATCCCTTCATCAATTACTTCACCTATCTTTTAATAATAAAATAATAAAAATAAACTTATTGAATTTATTTTAATAATTAATTAAATTTAAACTAACAACTATGAAAATTAAATAATCAGATTGGGCTGTTACAATGTAGTCGATGGGAGTGTGGAAAATTTCAAAGCAAGATTTGTAGCTAGAGGCTTCACTCAGAAAGAAGGAATTGACTATGCCAAGACTTTTTCCCTTGTAGCCAGGTATATCTCCATTCGAGTTATTATTGCATTAGCTTTAATTATTGGTTGGAGGTTACATCAGATGGATGCAAAAACAACATTCTTGAATGGAAAGATTGAACAAGAGGTCTTTTTGGAACAACCAGATGGTTTTGTATTGCATAAAAAATACACTCATGTATGCAAGATAAGGAAGGCCTTGTATGGTCTTTAGCAAGCTCGTGAAGTTTGGTATGACAGGGTTGATGGCTTTCTTAAAAGCCCGGGTTTTCAGAAAAGTGATGCTGATGCAAATCTGTACTTCAAGGTAAGAGGGAACCAACCTGTTATACTAATCCTGTATGTTGATGATCTCTTTCTAACAAGAGATGAAGGGATAATAGCCTGGTGTAAGAGGGAGCTAATCTCAGAATTCGAGATGAAATACTTAGGCTTGATGCATTACTTTCTAGGATTGGAAGTGTGGCAAAGACAGGGCGAGATATTTCTGGCACAAGGAAAACACATAGTGGATGTGTTAAAGAGGTTTGGTACGATGGATTGTAAATCCATGTCTACTCCGATGATTACCAACCTGAGAAATTTACATGATTATGATACAATCTCATATTTGGTGGATCCCACCATGTATAGGCAACTGATTGGATCATTGTGTAAAATTTCAGACCCCACCCAATTTCAAGTCTCACTGATTTTTATCAGTGTTTAATGCCCAAACCCAGTTTTATGACAACCATAAATACTCAGCATGTAAACATATTTTTTAGAACTGAAACATGAGGATTTTGAACAATATTAAATGCATAAATTAAAATATATCAGCAGCACAATATTTGTAAAATGTTGCGCAGATATATTTGGTCAAACTTGACCCTGGAAAAACCCACAAAGGGAAAACTAGTGAGAGAGAGGGAGTTTTATTATTTCAGAGCTCTGAGAAATTGTCTTTTACAACAATCAATAATTTTAGAAATTAAATACAACCTTATCTCGAAAACCATGCCTTATCTCCCAGAAAACACATCGAAACTTCTCCTCAATTTATATGCCGCAAAACAACAATATGAACTGCTAAAATCCATATGGTATGACCTGCTAAAGCTTGTGTACCTCTCCTTGATTTCTATGCCAATATTAAGCCGCACAGTCTGCTAGAAATCCATATAGTACAGCCTGTGTTAACTACTGTACTCTCTCCTCAATTTGCGTGTCAATGCTTGCTTTGGAATGCGTGCCCTTAGCAACAAACTTGCTCTCCTCTTAGTCTGCTCAAATTTTCTCTTTTCTCAGCTCTCTCAAAAAAAGATGATTAACCCTAGAAAGGGTGTGCCCTCCTACCTTAGTCGACTTCATGGAGGTAGGTGAAGAGTCTCATGATCCAACGGTGGTGATTGGATTAGATGAGTGGATGAGATTGAGTGTCCATTCACTCACCCTCTCACTTAAGTCATAAAGTCATCTTTTAATTTATCTCTCATAAATTAAATGACTTGGGTCCACATTAGGCACTTTCTCACCCCTTAGGCGCCTAGGTGATGAGAAACACTTGCCTAGGTACTTTTTAATTATTTTAACACTCCCTCATACCGAGGAAAGTGTTACTTACCACTCCAAGCTTGTCCTTGAAGAATATAAACTTTCCTTTGCACAAGGATTTGGTGAGTATGTCCGCAACCTGCTCATCTGTAGATATATACTGTAGCTCAACTGCTCCTCTCTGAATATAATCCCGGATGAAGTGATATTGAATCTCAATGTGCTTAGACCTGTTGTGAAAAATTGTATTCTCAAAGAGTTTAATACAACTCTGGTTGTCACAGTAAATCATACTGGGCCTCAACTGCACACCAAATAATCCCACCAACAACTTGCGAAGCCAAAGGGCCTCACAACTACCCTGACTGGCAGCCATATACTTAGCCTTTACAGAACTCAAATCCACTGAATTTTAATTCCGAATGAACCAAGACACCACTGCTGAGCCCAATTCGAAACAACATCCAAAAGTACTCTTCCTGTCACTGACACATCTTGCCCAATTTGAATCTGTATAGCCCACCAATCGAACTCCATCCCCTCTCAGATAGTCCAGACCATAATCCATTGTACCACAAAGATATCTGAGCACATGTTTTTCTGCCACCTAATGCACTCTCCTAGGCTCCACCATGAACTGACTAAGAGTGTTGACAACAAAACAAATATCTGGTCTGGTATTGACCAAATACATCAATGAACCAATCAACTAATGATATAAAGTGGAATCAACCAACTGTGACTCAGAGTCATGAAGCTTGTTCCAGTTAGTAATCATGGGAGTGGTCATGGGCCTACAATCCTCCATCTGGAATCTCCTCAGAATGCCACAAGCATACTTCCCCTGTCCCAGGAAGATGTGTCCAGGCTCCTGCCAAACCTCCAATCCCAAAAAATAATGCACCAGTCCAATATCAGTCATCTTGAACTCTGAAGAAAGGCTCTCCTTGCAACTAGTAATGAGTCTCTCATCCCCTGTAATGAAAAGATCATCAAAATATAGCAAGAGTATGAGAGGATCCTCTCCAACCACAATGAAGTATAAGTTGGGATCCGCCTCACTCTTCTCAAAGCCCAATTGCTGCAAGTAAGCATCAATCCTAGAATACCAAGCTCTGGGAGCTTGTTTTAGCACATACAATGCCTTTTTCAGTCTGCACACATGATAATCTCTCCCATGCACCTCAAATCCCAATGGATTCTCAATGTACACCTCCTCCTAGATGAGACCATTCAGAAATAAGGTTTTCACATCCATCTGATGGATCTTCCAACCCATCTCTGCTGCAATAGAGATCACTTCCCTGATCGAAGTATATCTAGCAACCAGAGCGAATGTCTCATCATATTCAACTCCCTCAACATGTGAAAACCCCTGAGCCAAAAAATGAGCTTTGTACTTCTCAATGCTGCCATCTGCAACATACTTCAGTTTGTAGAGCCACCTGGAAGTCACGACTGACTTCCCCTTAGGTCTAGGAACAATCTCCCAAACACCATTCTTCATGATGGAATTGTAGTCTTCCATCATGGCATCTCTCTAAACTTGTCTGCCAACAACCTCCTAAAAAGTGGAAGGCTCAGACTCCCTGATGCTGCTCACCATCACAATGTAGCTGCAAAATCTCTCAGGAGGTTTACTCTCCCTCACAGCCTGCCTGGGATTCCCCACTAAACCCCGTGCCTCCCTCAAAGTGTCCTGAAGCCACTTGGGCTTCCTCCTCTCTGAAGTAGTGTCCCGTGGAGGGGTCTCTCCTTGCTCAACCCCATCACCTGAAGATTGTGAACCTGAAGTATAATCTGGAGAACTTGATCCTGAAACCTATCGACTAGTAACCTGTGATCCTGACATCTGTGGCCTTGTAACCTGTGGTCCAATAGTCACCAAAGCTGGTGGACCTAAAATCTGTGTCACTGAAGTCTGCTATGGACTCACCTAAATATGAGGTGATGATTGCACACCTCTCTTAGTCCCTCATGAATTCCTAAAGGATCCATCCTCCTCAAATCTCACATCCCTTCTCAAAACTGTCTTCCTCAAGGAAGGGATGTATATGTAGAAATCCTTTGAAGTCTCGCTATACCCAAAAAATATCCCCTTCTTTTCCATGGGTTCTATCTTTGTCCTCTTCTCAGAAGGGACATGTGAATATGCAAGGCAACCAAAAATCCTAAAGTGCCCAACATCAGGCTTCTTCCATAGAAATCCTCCTCAGGAGTCTTGTCCCTCATTTCTCAGTTTGGACTCCTGTTCTGCAGATAAACCACAGTATAACATGCCTCGGCCCAAAGAAAAACTGGAAACCCCTGATCATGAAACATGGCTATTGCAGCCCCAACTATGGCCCTGTTCTTCCTCTCAGCAACCCCATTCTGCTGTGGGTTGTAAGGAACAATCAACTCTCCTGATCCCCTCTCCTACACATAAGTCAATAAAATCCTTGGAGGTATACTCACCCCCATTGTCTATCCTCAGAACTCTAATTTTCTTCCCAATCTGGTTCTCCACAAGAGATTTAAACTCTTGGAACCGATTGAAGACCTGTCCTTTGGTCTTCATGAAGAAAATGCAATACTTCCGAGATAATTCATCAATGAATATGACATAATATAAAAAAACCACTCAAATATGCAAAAGACATAGGACCACATATGTCAAAATGAATCAAATCAAGTATACCTGCTACTCTACTGTCACAACTTGGAAAATAAGTCTTGGTGTACTTTCCCAAAGCACACCCCTTGCACAAATCCTGGTGCTCAGTACTGAACTCTGGAACTCCAGTCACAATCTCCCTCAGTATCCTTAGAGCCCCATGATGCAAATGGGCCATCTTCATGTGCCATAGCTCACAAAGATCACTGCTGCTGGTAGAATGAAATAATGCACTAGCTGGCTGAAACATGATCTTGTACAACTTCTCATGTCGAGTTCCAATCACTTTGGCCGAAGTTATATTGGACCCCTTGGGAAATAAGAGCACCTGTGCATCACAAAAAAACACCTCATAACCCCTCTCCTCAATAGAAGAAACTAGAATCAAGTTCTTTTTCAAGCCAGGAACATATATGACATCTCTCAACAACATGGGAGGTAAAGACTGTTAATATTATGGTAGCTGCGGGAGGTATTTACCTCCATGTGTGAACCTGACGAGAATAGAAGACTCCAGAGAGAAATAGAAAACCCTAATGAGTTGGCTAATAACCCTAGAAGTCTTTTCGACTCAAGAAGATAATTTATATTAGGTTATTAGCCTCCAAGAGAAGAAGTCGGACAGAAATAATAATAATATACTAAACAAACACATATTCAGAAGGAGAAGTCGGCCCTAGCAAATCTGGCAGAACCAATATAAATATAGTGCGCCAGTTCTCATTTGACAACATCTCAGAATTGCAGTTCCCAGTTTGGTGCACATTGCAGTTCCCAGTTTGGTGCGCACATGTGGAGGAGAGCTGTAGGTACAGCTGCAGCAACAACTAGTTTTCAGTATTGGCTTGGACTATCTCTTGGCTAGGGTTTGGACTATCTGATCATCTATTGTTGGTGCGCTATCCTTGGAGGAAGATGCGCTACACCTTGTTTGGATATCTAGCCTAGGGTTTGCTTCTGGAGTAATTCTCAGTCAAGGTTAAGGTGCTCGGAGGGTGGCTTCGGCCTATGGTTGGGTGATGAGGGTATCGTCAATGGTAAAACAAGCACACCATCTTCTATATTCTAACAGGTTATGGGCCCACACCTCCTTCACTCAGTCTAAATGCTGGAAGGAAACATAGCCGCTAGGATATTGAGCTCGCTGAGGAATTGTTGCTAGGGTTACTAGCCTAAGCAGCTTCCAAGACACTGCAGCTAGGGTTACTAGCAGAAGCAACTTCCAAGACACTACCGCTAGGGTTACTAGCAAGAGAAGTTGCAAAAACCCTAATCCTCTTGTTGAGGCACCTTAAGTGAATGGATTGACCTAATCTTCGGACAGATCAGTGTGCCCTAGCCTAGCGCATCTCCTGGCACTCTCAGAAGGCCAAGACGTGAAGTTTGGATTTTTGGTCAAATCAAGGGTTTGACCAAGTCAAGCAGCCATGATTAACTCTATGAAGTCTGAGAACAAGTTAGATGGAGCCTCTAACTTCAGAGTGTGGAAGACAAGGATTGACCTCATCCTTTCCAAGAATAAAGTGCTGGATATCGTGAAAGGAAAGATCGTGAAGCCAGAGTTTGAAGAAGGAAAGGAGAAGGAACCGCATAACGTTGCAGCTATGGAGAAGTTCAAAGATGTTGACATAAATGCCATGAGTATCATAGTGGATTCTATAAAAGACCACTTGATACCCTACATCTCCCATCTTGACTCATCGAAGAAGATGTATGATGCCCTAACAAATCTCTTCTCAGTCAGAAACATTGGACAAGTTATGAGTCTGAAGAATGAGCTCCGTGACATGAAGATGAATGATGATGACAACATAACATCATACTTTGTAAGTATCTCCCAACTAAGAGATCAACTACAAGCTATTGAAGAGATCACTTCAGAGAAGGAATTGGTGAACATAGTACTCAATGGTCTTCCCAAGACATGGGATGCATTTTCCGCAAGCATGAACACAAGGAAGGAGTACCCGAAATTTGAAGAACTTTGGACTTGCTGTGCTCAAGAAGAATCAAGGATCAATGCAAAAGAGAAACCCCAAAAGAAGTACGATGATCAAGCCTTTACAACAAGATTCAAGAACTTCAGGAACAAAAGGAAGTTTGGTTCAAGGAGGAAGCCAAATCAAGAGAGACATTTCAAAAGTACAATGCTTCAACTTTCAAAAGAATGGTCACTACAAGAATGAGTGTCCCGAGCTAAAGAAAAGGAAGGAGAAACACGAAGCATCGATTTCCGAAGAAAAGGAACCTACAAAGAAGACTAAGCAGGATGGAAGAGACTTCTTCTTCTAAAAAGGTAATGCCACTCTTCTTATTTCTTGTACATATCTTGTTTGCATCGTCTCTCCACATATATTGTATATCTATAATGTGTTCCAAGAAGAACTATACCTATGGAAGAACAACAAGATAAGAATGGATATCATTAGATAATACACATGAAAGAATGAAATACAAATCATGTGGAAGATACTGCAAGATTAAGCCGAATCAATTGTGAAGAGACTTAGCAGAAGTAAAGACAGAAAGAAGTCAACAATCGATAGGAAATTGGAAAAAGACATATGACGTTTTGTAGAAAACAACAAGACAGAAGCATGGACTCTATTAGACAAGAGAGCCAATTATATATTGCAGAAGAAAATAAGGATGCAGAGGAAAGCGTGGACTCTGTTAGACGGAGGGAGCCGATTATATGCACTTATACATGAAGCAAGGATTAGGAGGGAGCTAATCCTATGATCCATTGAAGATGATGAAATATATATATCCATGGTAGCAGCCATGAAAGACAATACGTATTCAGTTCAACCACAGAAGAAGACTTCTTCGAAGATAAGCCTTAAAGTATTCCTGGTTGCTCATCCAGATCCATGATCCTATGATGAAAGGAAGAAGTGGAATCTCTAGGGCATGGAATCTATAAGAAACTCCATGGACCCAAGAGCTAGAGAAAAACATGAAGAAGAACATGAAGATTCCAAGAAAGAAAGAAAATCTAGAACAACCAGTCATAATATCAATAATCATAAGATTACCAGCCTGATATGAACTCACTAAAAGCAATCAAGCAGAAGAACTGAAAATCGTGATGAAGAACAGTGAATGAAAGCATTGCGAGATCTAGAACCAGAGGTTCTCCCAGATGGAGGGAGAATACTATGATGATTACTTGTTCCAGTACACCAGACTTATCTCTACATAAGTCATTATATCATCCGCAACATCCATGATTTGGAGTTCTACATCAAATGAATACAAAGAATGTTCTCCAGAGAAAATTGAATAAAGAGCATATGAAGAGCAATCTCAAGACTTTGAGGCATACCAGAAAGAGACCCTTGTATGTAGATAGAATAAGATAACTTGGTGGAAGAACCTCCAGTGCACATCAGAAGCGTGGTAAAGATTCCCTATAACATCAAGATGACTACTCAGTAGATCAGATCTCATGATGACAAAAGAAGTGCTACATAGATATGTTCCAGCTTTCCAACTATGATATACTCTATTATTCAGATCTACATGAAGCCTTCATAGTGTTCCAGACTAAAGTATATTTGAAATCAAGCATTACATTATCCATAATAAAGTCCAGAAAGGAGAAAATGATTCTGCAATACATATCTCCACAGATGAGCAGATAAGCAGACATTTTGGTAAAGCTTCTATCCAAGATGAAAGAGTTTGCGTATTCAAGCTGGAGCTCATGGAGACAACTTCCTTCTTATTGGAAAATGAAGAAATGACTCTCCAAGTTAGGAGGGAGCACTGAAAATATTATTGAAGACATTCATTGAAAAATAGTCCATCTTGGACATAGGCTTTCCTGTTCGGAAAGTGGATTGAGATTTCTGGCGGACAGTCACTTTCCATTGTGGTTAACATGGAAAGTAGTCTGATTGCTGATGTATCATAGACAATGACTTCCCATTGTGGTTAACATGGGGAGTGGTCTAGGGTAGTCTCTCTTCTTGAGGGTTACTCAAGAAGATTGGGCCGCCTCGATGGACAACGATTTCTCATGGTTAACATGAGGAATGGTCCGTTTTGGAGGTTGATGAAGGACAATCTTTTCCTCTTGTGGTTAACAGAGGAAATGGTCCGGACATTCCTTAGGGTTATACATTCTCTCTAGGGCACACTTTTATTAGTGTAGGAGGAATGGACCAGGGTGGGGAATGGTCCAGGCTCAACAATCAGGGACAAACATTCCTTAGGGTTATACATTCTCTCCAGGGCACACTTTGATTAGTGTAGGAGGAATGGCCCAGGGTGGGGAATGGTCCAGGACAGACATTCCTTAGGGTTTATACATTCTCTCCAGGGTGCACTTTGATTAGTGTAGGAGGAATGGCCCAGGGTGAGGAATGGTCCAAACTCAGACATTCCTTGGGGTTTATACATTCTGTCCAGGGTGCACTTTGATTAGTGTAGGAAGAATGGCCCAAGGTGAGGAATGGTCCATGCTAAAAAATCAGAAACAATCCTTCTTCCTTGTTTGAGAAGAATAGGGAAGATAGCCCATTGCTGATGAGGGCATATATTCTTTCAAATCTCACAAACATGAGTGAAAGATTGGCCCATATGATTCAGTTTATTTTTAACAATATTTTCTGTGCAGGATGGCATTAGATGATTGTTATGGAGACTACCTGTCTCCAGACAGTAGAGATATACTACTGTGGTGGATATGTTCCACTATTTTGAGGCAGATATTCTTTCAGAGCTCACAGATGTGAGTGAAAGATTGGCCCAGACAAATCAGTTTATATCATAACATTGTTTCTATGCAGGTTGCTATCAGATGTTTGTTATGAAGACTATATGACAGTAGATGAGGACTATTGTGGTGGATATGTTCCACTGTTCTCAACCATACATTTCTGATCAAGTACTTGTGTGTTACTTGGTGTGGTAGTAAACCAATGGATTGTAGTTATGGACTACTATGGATAGACACAGTTGTGTTCTATTTCTGTTCTAACTGCCTTGAAGACTGTCAACAATTTATTGAAAATAATCACCATCCAGATGAATGATGAACAAAGATTTTCCAGACGGAAATTGGTTCAGAGCATTTACTCCTCTAGATTATAAGAGTGGCTCCTGTATCACTCTATGGTGTGAGTGACTTATCTAGAATCATGTTTAATTACTCAGATGAAGTATGGTTCCGAGAGATGATGTAGCTGATGGTGATGGTGATGCTCATGATCTAGTCATGAAATAGTTTAGACGACTATATTGATGCTACCGGGTAAATGGTATGTTTTTGTGCTCAAGTCCATTACCTGTAATACCTCCCTAGCTAGCAGGGAGTGTTAAGATTATGGTAGCTGCGGGAGGTATTTACCTCTATGTGTGAACCTGACGAGAATAGAAGACTCCGGAGAGCAAGAGAAAACCCTAATGAGTTGGCTAATAACCCTAGAAGTCTTGTTGGCTCAAGAAGATAATTTATATTAGGTTATTAGCCTCTAAGAGAAGAAGTTGGCCATAACTAATAATAATATACTGAATAGACACATAGCTAGAAGGAGAAGTCGGCCCCAGCAAATCTGGCAGAACCAGTATAAATATAGGGTGCCATTTCTCATTTGACAACATCTCAGAATTGCAGTTCCCAGTTTGGTGTGCACTGCAGTTCCCAGTTTGGTGCGCACATGTGGAGGACAGCTGCAGGTGCAACTGCACCAACAACTAGTTTTCTGTATTGGCTTGGACTATCTCTTGGCTAGGGTTTGGACTATCTGATCATCTATTGTTGGTGCACTATCCTTGGAGGAAGATGCGCTACACCTTGTTTGGCTATCTAGCCTAGGGTTTACTTCCAGAGTAATTCTCAGTCAAGGTTAAGGTGCTCGTAGGGTGGCTTCGACCTATGGTTGGGTGACGAGGGTATCATCAATGGTAAAACAAGCACACCATCTTCTATATTCTAACAAAGACTCCCTCTGAAATGATACTGTCCCACTACCAACTTTCTTGACCACCCGGTCATCTCCAAGCACTACCTCAAGATCACCAATCTGTGTAAGATCTGTCAAATGCTCAAGAACACCTGTCATATGGCGGGAGGCACCACTGTCAATATACCACGCACTGGAATGAGTGGCTCTAATGGAAAGACACACCACTAAGGAAAACGCCTTATCGAACTTGGCGGAAAACTCCTCCACCTCTACTGAAGCTACTGTCTGATTCTTCTTCTTATTAGGACACTGTCTTTCATAGTGCCCAAGCTTGTGACATGCAAAGCACTTAAATTTTCTCATGTCCTTCTTGCCTTCACTCTTCAATTTGTTTCCTCCCTTAGAACCCTTTTTGAATTTCTTCTTTCTATTGGCAGAAAGAGACACATTTTCCTCATCATTATCAGTAGATGAACTGCCATGCACATAACCTTTATGGGTCTCCTCCTGGACAAAGTCATCCCAAAGACGTTCCCACTTGGGAAGGTTCTCCCTAGCCACAATACCCTCAACAAAAACAACCCATTGTTTGGAAACTCCATTCAATGCTATCCTCACAAGTTCACTGTCAACAATGGCCTCCCCAACAACTCCAAGTTCATCTCTCACCTGTGTCAACCTGGTAAGATATGTGACCACATTTTTAGCGTTAGTCATTTTAATGCTTTTCAGTTTTTCTCTCAAAACCATATTCCAGTTCTCATTTGTACTCTGATACAACTTCGTCAAGGACTCCCACATCTCATAGGAATTTACCTTCCCTGTCACATGAGGAATCAAATGGTCCTTGATGGCATCAAGGATGATTCTTTTAGCCTTGATACTCTTCTTGGTGTATGTTGCTAGAAGAGTAGGATCTATGGGTACATTCACTAGGTTTGTTGTGAAGTTCTCAACAATATCCCATAACTCACTTTCTTGCAACAACAAGATCATCCTCTCCTTCCAAGAACCAAAGTTTACTTCCCCATCAAGTCTATCCTCAACCCTTAGACCAATAACCATTGACACTTTTATGCTGAAAATGAAAAATTCAAACTTTTGTCTGGTGAAGTAACTTCTATCCCCTTTTTCTATTTTGCTGATATTAATCTGCCTTTCTTTAACACAACTTTGATACCATGTAAAATTTCAAACCCCACCCAATTTCAAGTCTTGCTGATTTTGATCATTGTTTAATGCCCAAACCCAATTTTATGACATCCATAAATACTCAACATGTAAACATATTTTTCAGAATTGAAACATGAGGATTCTGAACAATATTAAATGCAAAAATTAAAATATATCAGCAATACAATATTTAGAAAATTTTGCACATGGATTTTTGGTCAAACTTGACCCTAGAAAAACCCATAAGGGGAAAACCAGTGAGAGAGAGGGAGTTTTATTATTTTAGAGCTCTAAGAAATTGTCTTTTACAACAGTCAATAATTTCAGAAATTAAATACAGACTTATCTCGAAAACCGTGCTAATTTTCCACTTCAAAATCTGAGCCAAACTCCTCGAAATTTGTGCCAGAATTTCCTATACATATGCACAGGTCAACTCCCTGATTTTCATGCCCCTTCATGCTGTACAACCACCTCTAAATTCATGCCAAAAGATACAACACAAATTTTGTGCATTAAATGCTTGTACGACTTCCTAGGAAATCGTGCCAATATCCCAGAAAACACTCAGAAAATTCTCCTCAATTTCTATCTAGCAAAACAATAGTATGGACTGCTAAAATCCGTATGATACGACCTGTAAAATATTTCTGTACTTCTCCTCGATTTCTATGCCAATATTAAGCTGTACAGTCTACTAGAAATCCATACAGTATGGCCTGTATTAACTGCTGTACTCTCTCCTCTATTTGCATGCCAATGATTTCCTTGGAATGCATTCCCTTAGCAACAAACTTGCTCTCCTCTTAGTCTGATCGAATTTTCTCTTTTCTCATCTCTCTCAAAAAAAGATGATTAACCCTAGAAAGGGTGCGCCCTCCTACCCTAGTCAACTTCATGGAGGTAGGTGAAGAGTCTCATGATCCAACGATGGTGATTGGATTAGATGAGTGCATGAGATTGAATGCCCATTCACTCATCCCATAAATTAAGTCATAAAGTCACCTTTTAATTTATCTCTCATAAATTAAATGACTAGGGTCCACATTAGGCACTTTCTCACCTCTTAGGCATCTATGTGTCGAGAAACACTTGCCTCGGTACTTTTTAATCATTTTAACACATTAATGTATATGATCCATACCAGGCCAGATATATGCTATGAAGTGATTGCAATGAGTCAGTTCATGGCTGAACCGAGATAGAGACATTGGGTGGCAACAAGAACATCTTGAGATATCTAAGAGGGAGCATTACCTATGGTCTGAGATATACATCCAATGGAGGTTTATTTCTGCATGGGTATGCAGATGCTGATTGGGCAGGAAGCCCAGTGGACTGGAATAGTACTTCTGGATACATGAGATAGGGATCCATTGCACAGAGTACATCATAGTCTGAGTACATTGTAGCAAGTGATGCTAGAAAGGAAGCAATATCGCTCAGAAAATTGGTTTCTGGGTTGTTTGGTGATAATCTCGAGACAACGATGGTTCATTGTGATAATAAAAGTTGCATAAAACTGACAGAGAACTCGATATTTCACGACAGGTCAAAACATATTGACATGAAGTACCACTACATTCGAGACTTGGTGCAGAGAAAAGTTGTAAAGCTACAGTACATAGCCACAAGCAAGTAGGTAGTGTTGAAATAATGTAACTGGGAAGAGAATTCTTATTATTATTGTTATTTTATTATTAGGATTAATCCCCATTGTGGATTAATCATGTCGGTAATTGTATAAGGACCAAATCCCCTTTTGCGGATCGGTCATCGGGCAATTATAAAGGGCAGAATAAGAAGTCGGCCCCAACAGTTATTATTGAAGACCCATAATTAATTAAAGGTGGGTTTACCCACCCAGAGTGAGAGGTCGACCCTGCCAGTGAAACCCTTTCACACGTGCCAATCTTGTATAAATAAGAGGCTAGCGCCTCACTTCTAACACTCAACTCACTTGCTCATTCTCTTATGAGGCAAGCTGCAATTACCAATTGGAGAGAGGGAGAAGAGTGGCACATCTTTTGCGGAGGACTATCTGTATTGGTTTGAGTTATCTCTTGAACGTTGTATTGGCAATTTATGATAAGAAAGTTTTTGCTGGGTTTTCTTCCCCTGGAGGGTTTCCCAGGATAAATGTTGTGTCTCTTGTGAATGTGTATTTCTCAATGATCTTGTTCTTATGTTTCTCTTATCTATTGAAATGCAAAGAACTATAATAATGGCATAAACATTAACATGGTATCAGAGCCAACATGAAGGAAGCATATTTCATAAGAGGAAAAACGTCACTGTTACCATACCAAAAAATTAGGGTTTTGCAAAAGTGAATCTTTTCAGCTCCCTAACCACCTAGAAAGTTGCGCCCTCCCCCAAGGATCATTTTGGCACTTAGAGTGCACCTTTTTAGTGGCTAGATCTCCCGGAAAGTGAAACCCTAGTTTCAAAAAGTACCAGAAAACCAGAAAACCAGAGTACGAGAAGTACCAGAAGTACCAGAGTACCAGAAGTACCAGAAAACTAGAAGCACCAGTCCATAAATCTGCAGATCAAGTTTGAGGGGGTAAAAGTTGGATTTTCAAAATTCCGACTGCATCAGCATACTCACCTCAACTCAGCGCATCTATCCCCTGGATCAGATTTTCAAAATTTGAAGTTTGAAAAATTAGGGTTTCCTCATAAAACCCTAAGTTGCAGTTGCAGTCTCAGAATCAGTTGCAGTTGCAGCCATAGAACTAGTTGCAATCACCTGTGAAATTTTCTCAAGAGTTGGCAATGATTACCGCTGCTACCAGATGGAGCCACTACTTGCAAATGCTATCAGAGGTATGTACTTACATATGTTTAATGGTTAAACCCTAAAGAGTATTTGCAGGAGAAGGGATCTCTTGCCAT